>OZ020265.1:8995422-9150217 GCA_963971285.1 Astropecten irregularis | reverse complement strand
GAGCTGCTTCAAATCAATCAAGCCTGGCTTTTTAGTGGCTAGGCCCAACCATTTTCTGCCATTGTATAAGTAAGATAAGCTTAGCTTATTATGAGTGTTATGTATTAAGTTGTGAAGAATTTTACATCATTATTCGGAAAAGCCTTGTGTTCTGTTTTCAACGGATGTAAATTTCTCCCTGTTTTTCTTTTCTTTTGGTCTATTTTTTTTCCCCCGCATCTTGTAGTTGATGATTTTCAGCTTCTTTTCTTTCCAATTTTGTTCACAGCGAAGAATTCTACGGAACCAGAAGACAATTTTGAGCCAAGTAAGTAAACCATTTTATTTGGAGTAAACCATTTTTTTGGAGTATTACCATTTTATTTAGAGTAAAACCATTTTTATTTTGGAGTATTACCATTTTATTTAGAGTAAACCATTTTATTTTGGAGTATTACCATCTTATTTGGAGTGAACCATTTTATTTGGAGTAAACCATTTTTTGTAAAACCATACAAATGCTTTACCAACTGAGCTGAACCCAGCCCTATTTTGGTGATCTCCCAAATTGTCGAATTTTCTCGATAACCAAGGATTTCTTTCCCACTACCCTCTAGGTTTTACTAGTGACACCGGTATCATCGTTGGTATAACCCTGGTAGCCATAGCTATTGCAGTTGCATTTATTCTCATGGTGGTTGTACTTGGTCAAATTCAAGAAGTCGTCAAAATCGTAAGTTCCTTCTCATTCACCTTTTGTCACATTTTTGTGCTAAGAAAATGTTTGTGCTTAACAGTTTTATGAATTTGGCCCCTGGTTTTATTAAGACAGGAATGTCATGCTTAGCATTTTTTTGTGTGCTAAGCAGCTCTATGAAACTCTAATCACACTGATGTCAAATTGTCCTTGTCCCTCCGTAGTGTGGAGTCATCGCTTCCTACTGGTCTGGACAACCCTACCTACAACAGCCCAGAGGGACACTGACTGCCCGTACGTATTTACGAAAAAACTTTCAGGAAAGCAAAACATTCCTGTGCTTAGCAGTTTTCTATAGGCGTACATATAATTCCCAGCCTTGAACTATCAACTTCAAGCCCCTGCTGTGTCCTGGGTCATAGTTGAAAAGCCAGGCCAGGTCTGGGCCTTGCCTGGGCTCTTGGGCATCTATAACCCCAAGCCTTGCACTATCAACTTCAAGCCCCTGCTGTGTCCAGGATCATAGTTGGCACTATTAAACCTGATTGACAGGTTGAGTCCACATTGATCATGGACAGTATCCAGAAGCCAGGCTTGATTGATTTGAAGCAGCTCTATTGTAGTGAAGTTCAGGGCTGACAAGAGGAGGATTACAGGCCTGAAGGCCCCAGGCCTGGCCTGGCTTTTTAGCGGCTAGACCTGACCAGTATTAAAGTTTCTCTCCCTTAAATCTTTCTGACCCTCTGTCTTTCTTCTCTTGTCTTGTTGATGCCAGGCTGAGGCTAGTGGAGGGATAGGAGTATACGGCTACAGGAGTAGGCTTCACCAACATAAAAGAGGAGTCCGCTTGAAGGGAGACTGATGATCCTACAATGTAAGAGAGAGAGTAAGCAACTTTGATTTTGGGAGGGAGGCGGGATAAGATTTTGTCGATCAGAAATCACGCTTTAGTAGCTCAATCCACTTAGTAAAAGGTAATATCATACTTATGTTTTTTATCAAAGAAATGCAGATTTCATGGGCAAAAATATCAAGACAGATACAGTAACAGTCATTTGTGAACATTTCAGTCCCATACGGTGACCAATTTTTGAGAAAACAGTGAAAAACCAGCCACAGTAGTTTAAAATCTTTTCACCGTTATTTGTGATCTTTAAAAGATCAAAATTGTTTTTGGTTATTGGTTTTACTCTTTTCTAGATAAATACAGCATTTCAGGCAGAAACATTTTAACAGATATGTTTTCTACCATCACCATCTTTATACCCTGTAAGTTATAGGTAAATCTGTGAAGATTTATGTTTCGGTATGCTACCAAAGTATGATAGTACCTTTAAAACTTAAAGCCCCTTTTATTGGTAAAGTAAAATCACCCTGGAACGCAGATTACAAACTACATCACTATACATCATGATGCATCACATTTGCTTCATTTATCATAAACTTTTATACAATTATTTTTTAGTTATCATCATACCAACATTATATTATTATTAAGATAAATTTAAAACATTAATTTTAGCTATTGATACCAATGGAAAATATCCCTGAATATAAACTGTCACATGAAAACATTTTGTATTTTCATTTTGGTAAATATTTCGTTAAATTCATTTGTTAATTCATTTTTCTTAAGTTCTTGGAGTGGGGGCTTTTGTTTCACGACAATTTATTTCGTTTTCAGTTGCAGAAATTGATAAAAAGCTTAAACCAGATTTCCAAAATTTGTGCACAGAAAGTCACAAAACTTTTGCACATTTCTTTTCATATTTTGTTGCTTTTGTTTTGTAATTTTGTTGCTTTTGTTTTGTAATTTTGTAGCTTTTGTTTTGTAATTTTGTTGCTTTTGTTTTGTAATTTTGTTGCTTTTGTTTTGTAATTTTGTTGCTTTTGTTTTGTAATTTTGTTGCTTTTGTTTTGTAATTTTGTTGCTTTTGTTTTGTAATTTTGTTGCTTTTGTTTTGTAATTTGTTGCTTTTGTTTTGTAATTTTGTTGCTTTTGTTTTGTAATTTTGTTGCTTTTGTTTTTTAATTTTGTTGCTTTTGTTTTGTAATTTTGTTGCTTTTGTTTTGTAATTTTGTTGCTTTTGTTTTGTAATTTTGTTGTTTATTTGCTTTTTGTAATTTTGTTGCTTTTGTTTTGTAATTTTGTTGCTTTTGTTTTGTAATTTTGTTGCTTTTGTTTTTTAATTTGTTGCTTTTGTTTTGTAATTTTGATGCTTTTGTTTTGTAATTTGGTTGCTTTTGTTTTGTAATTTTGTAGCTTTTGTTTTTAAATTTTGTTGCTTTTGTTTTGTAATTTTGCTTTGAAACCACGATTGTCTAAAAAAAAAAAATTGTCCCATACGGTGACCAATTTTTGAGAAAACAGTGAAAAATTGCCTCAGTATTTAAAATCTTTTCACCGTTATTGTGATCTTTAAAAGATCAAAATTGTTTTTGGTTATTGGTTTTACTCTTTTCTAGATAAATACAGCATTTCAGGCAGAAACATTTTAACAGATATGTTTCTACCATCATCATCTTTATACCCTGTAAGTTATAGGTAATTCTGTGAAGATTTCTGTTTCGGTATGCTACCAAAGTATGATAGTACCTTTAAACTTAAAGCCTCGTTTTCTTGGTAAAGTAAAATCACTCTGGAACGCCAGATTACAAAGTACATCACTATACATCATGATGCATCACACTTGCTTCATTTATCATAAATTTGTATACAATTATTTTTTTAGTTTTCATCATACCGACATTATATTATTATTAAGATAAATTTAAAAAGTAATTTTAGCTATTGATACTAATTGGAAAATATCCCTGAATATAAACTGTCACATAAAAACATTTTGTATTTTCATTTTTGGTAAAATATTTCGTTAAATTCATTTGTATATTCATTTTTCTTAAGTTCTTGGAGTGGGGGGCTTCTGTTTCACGACAATTTATTTCCTTTTTCAGTTGCAGAAATTTATAAAAAGCTTAAACCAGATTTCCAAAATTTGTGCACAGAAAGTCACATAACTTTTGCACATTTCTTTTCATATTTTGTTGGTTTTGTTTTGTAATTTTGTTGCTTTTTGTTTTTTAATTTTGTAGCTTTTGTTTGAAACCACGATCGTCTAAAAATGCAGTTTGGTTTATGAATAGTGACTTAATTAAAAGTCACATAATTTGTGCACACAATTTTAGGTAACTTTTGTTGCTTTTGTTTTGTTGCTTTTGTTTTGTAGTTTTGTTGCTTTTGTTTTGTAATTTTGTTGCTTTTTGTTTTGTAATTTTGGTGCTTTTGTTTTGTATTTTGATGCTTTTGTTTTGTAATTTGGTTGCTTTTGTTTTGTAATTTTGTAGCTTTTGTTTTTAATTTTGTTGCTTTTGTTTTGTAATTTTGCTTTGAAACCACGATTGTTAAAAAAAATAAATTGATATATGAATAGTGACTTTATTTGTGCATCAAATTAAAAGTCACATAATTTGTGCACACAATTTTACGTAAATTTTGATGCTTTTATTTTTGTAGTTTTGTTGCTTTTGTTTTGAAAAAATAAGATTGTGTACTATACAGTATTGTCCGTGAACTTAATTGGTGCACTTAGTTTTTCGTCACGGTTGTTTTGTTGCTTTTTTTCATTTTGCTTTGTTTCATAAGACAGACAAACAGATCGACAGCCCAACACAAAGACAAACAAACAAATGAACGGGGGGCATAGGTGGCCATAGGTGGCAAGTGCTTTAGGCAATCGCCTCTCACCAATGTGGCCCGGGTTCGATCCCGCTTGGGTCATATGTGAGTAGAGTTGTGCGTTGGTTCTCTCCTATGCTACGAGGGTTTTTCTCCGGTTCTCCGGTTTTCCTCCCTCCATAAAACCAAGCACTTTAGATCTCAGGCTCCGTTATCATAATGGATTACCGGTATTGCTGGCAGCCGATGAATACCGGCAATCCGATTACGTTGTAGCCCGCGCTTTGTAACTTTAAGAAAAAAGCGCGCAATAAATGCGTTTATTATCATTATTATTATTATTAACGTCAATTAACATGGGTTAATTTCATAGAGCTGCCTAAGCACAAAAATCGCTTAAGCATGAAAAGTCTTCCTTGATCAAACAGGGCATTACCAACCCAATTTTTGATGTGATGTTTACTGCTTTTGACTTTGTATTCGGTTATTGTTTGCTGAGCATAACATTCACATGGAGTTTTGGCTGGCATACTGATTTAGGCCTACAAAGTTTTTGGTGCTTACGCAAATTTTGGTGCTTAAGCAGCTCTTTGAAATTGACCCCAGACCACAAACAAAGCAAACAAACACCCCCCAAAAACAAACAAACAAACATGACTCTTTAGAACTAGCTGAACAGAGAAGAAAATATGCCCTATTCTATATCACATAAAGCAATGACGTCATTCTTTATTTATAGAAACAATTTGTCATGTGCCACCCCAACAATCAGTCATCCACACTAACGTGTTCAGTCGTGTCCCAAATCTCTGGCTGCGGCTGCAAATAACACACAAGTCTATGGAAACGGCTACAGTCACTGGCTAGTGGCTGCCATATGTACGTGCGTAATTTGCAGCCGCAGCCAGAGATTTGGAAAACTGCCTTTGGCTTACAAATTAATTATAAATAGTTCTACCTAACCCGGATTTATTATTATCGTGTCCTTAAATATTATCTTGAGAAAATATTTACCATGAAAGTGGCCGGAGCTTTTACAGGTTCTGGCAAGGTGGTATGATAACACGAATGTTTCTGCCTATAACGGATCATTACGAAAGCCTGTAGTGCCATCAAGTATTTATTCTGAAAAAAGTGAAGTATATATTTCAAAATTTGTTTTTTCGAGATATATATTTACAGATTTGTTTTTTTGAGATATATTTTTCAAAATTTGTTTTTCGAGATATTTTTTTCGAGATCAATTTACCTTCTCGTATCTATTTTTGGAAACAATGTTACTATTTTTAGAAACATTTTGTTTTTTCGAGATATAGTTTTTAGATTTGTTTTTTCGAGATATATTTTTTCAAAATTTGTTTTGTTTTTTTGTATGCAGTTAGTGGTTGTGATTCACCCATAATGTCATGTGTCATGGCGGCCACAAAAATGCGTAAGGACACTATTGGGTTGCAATTTCAATTGATAAAAACACCCGCAATTTTAAAATGGCAATTAATAAGTTTCAGCCGAATGACACTGATGATTATCTTTATAATTGAGGTTTGGTAGGCAAGTTAATGGAAAGTTGCACTCAATACGATGATTGAAAGACAGGAGGCGCCAGCCAAGAGATGACACTTCAACTGCAAATTCATTACAACATTCTCATTTTTTGCAAACATTTCACGGAAGAGACGACGTCTGTAATATCTGAGTGTGTGTTTTAGCGCGATATTTAACTCGTATACGTGAATATTAAATGTATTATGACTCGAAATTTCCTCATTTTCCAGGGTGTCCCAGAAAAAAACGCAACACTGTGTCGGGACCCATAATATTAAAAATTAAACTGTTTATTGTTTCAAGATTCAGATAATTTATGTGATAGAGCCATGATTTGGCTATCACCATGTAGAATTCAAGCATATTGAGGTTGGAATTGGCGAAAATATGACCAATGTATTGAAAGAGTACTCTTTAAAACAAATTTGTAAGAATAACACGCATAGTGGTCAATACACACATAATGGTGTATGAAAGAAAAAATTAAAATCTGGTTTGAGGTTGGGTAATTCAGTCCAAGTTTTTTCACTAAATTTTGGTCCAATTTTACTCAAATTCTCCATGGTTATAGCCAAGACATATCTGTATCACATATCTGAATCTTGAAGTGATAAACAGTTTGATTTTCATATAATAGTTCTGGACTACAAGTGTTGTGTTTTTTTGGGGACAACAAACATTTCTGAAGTTGCTATTCAACCCTAATGTCTCTATTAAATGTCCTTCATTGATTTTGTTGTTATCCCCTGAAATATTATATCTATACAGAGTGACCGCATACGGTAGCCCAGAGACGCCCTATTAACTTTACTGTTTAGTTCTCTTTTAGTTGTTTGACTAAAACTAAAAGCACTTTTTAATTTTATACCAAAATAGGGGAATGTACACTTACCTCGAAGCGCCCTTATTATCGATTGCAATTTGCTGAAATTGTTTGTTTTTTTGGCCGAAATTAATTTTCTTTTGATGATGAGGCACAGAAATTGCTGGTGGGTTTATCATTGAAGGTTAATTGCACCTTTCCAAGTCTTTCTTTCGGCCGAAAATTAATTTTCTTTTGATGATGAGGCAGAGAAATTACTGGAAGGTTTATCATTGAAGGTTAATTGCACCTTTCCAAGTCTTTCTTTTCGGCCGAAATTAATTTTCTTTTGATGACGAGGCACAGAAATTGCTGGTAGATTTATCATCGAAAATTAAATCCCTTCCAAGTGGTTTTTGAAGTGGAAACTCCTGCATGCGCAGTGGATAGAGTGGGACGGCAAAATGCCCGTTATTATTATTATTATAAGATAACTGTTTGGTGTGGTTTGGTACCTTCGTGTAACCGAGTCTACCAGGCCTACACCATGGCTCGGCTGTATGCTGTTAGTCTTGCACAGGTGTTTTGACACCCGTGGCTTGTGTACTTTGTTTATTTGTCGGCGGGTCTTGGGGATCACCTCCCCCTCCTCCCGTCCTCGCCCAGGCAGAGACAATTAACCTCGTAGGCGGCGCCTTTACTTGACACTACATTACCGTTTGCAATTTGCTGAAATTGTTTTTTCTCTCTTTTTTGGCCGAAATTAATTTTCTTTGATGATGAGGCAGAGCAATTGCTGGTAGGTTTATCATCGAAGGTCAATTGCTCCTTTTCCAAGTGGGTCACGTGGAAACTCCTGCATGTGCAGTAGATTAGAGTGGGACGGCAAAATGCTTATAAGGGCACTGTTTGGTGTGGTTTGGTACCTTCGTCTCACCGAGTCTACCAGACCTACACCATGGCTCGCTGTATGCTGTTAGTCTTGCTCGTCGCTTGTGTCGCAGCTATCGTTGCAGGTAAACTATTGATTGAACTTGGTCTATAAGACAGTGCCTTTTCCTGGTGACCACCTGCATCAACTGAAATGTGAGTAAATCTTGTTAAGGAAAGATTTACCAGAGAAAATCTTTTACAGAGAAAATAGAAATTGGAAGAACAGTGTTCAGTTTGGTAATAAAAGTAATTTACGAAATGCCACTGATTATTTTGTCCCATACGGTGCTTACTTTTCGAGGAAACAGTGAAAAACACTCACTGTATTTCCTAAGTCTTTTTTTACCGTGTTTTTTTTATCTTTAAAAGATCAATATTGTTTTTGGGACATTGGTTTTCTTCTTTTCTGGATAAATACAGGCATTTCAGGCAGAAAAATGTAAACGGTATGTTCCTACCATCACGATCTTTATACCCTAGGTTTAGGTAATTCTGTGACGATTTCGCTTTCTGTATGCTACGAAAGTATGATAGTGCCTTTAAGTTGGTATAATGTAGAAGTTGATGAGAATCAATTATTCTAGACACCAATGAGTTCATACCAAACTAATGGATGTATTTTAAAAAACAATCGTTATTATTACTGTGTGTCCGATAATTTAATTGTAAATGAAATAAACAAAAATGTGCTTACTCTGGAATTGGAGTTCCAATTACGTACTCCTCATAAAGATGGGCGTCCGCATCTTCAGTGTTGGCGTCCGCATCTATAGCGTCAACGTCCGCATCTTCAGCTACCGCGTTCTCGTAGGTATCGAGTCGAGGTGCCTTTCCGCATCCGTGTCCGCATCTTTGTTCTCGTAGGTATCGAGGTGCCTTTCCGCATCCGTGTCCGCATCCTCAACATTCGCATCCGCTTCTTCGGTGTCCGCGTCCGATTCGAATAGGTCGGCTTTCCAATCTAAATGATTCGTGTCAGTTTCTCCCAAGCTGGTGTTGGGCAGATCAGCTTCGGTAGTTTGTTCTGTAACATTAACAATACAAGATTTAATCATAAAATAACCACAAAGTCATTGATAGAAGAACAAGGAAAAATTGACTTGAGCGAGATTCGAACCGGCGCCCTCCTGAACACTGCTATCCAGCCCTACGTTGGTGGTGTCAATTATCTTTTTTAATTCATTCAGTTTCCTTTGTGGTTATATGATGATTCTATTTATTAAAAAGCCGTACGTATCCTATTTTGAGTGTTCTCCACGTACCGTTCCCAGGTTGCAGAATTGCTTCGCGAATCGATGAATGATCCCTGGGATATGGCGGTGTGTGCGTGGTTTCGTGGCTTCAGACTGCCAAATGAACAAAGATAATTGACTATTTGGAACACCACCAACGTAGAGCTCGATAGTCAGTTGGTAGAGCGCCTGTGTTGTGTTCAGGAGGTCGCCGGTTCGAATCCCGCTCCGGTAAATTTTTCTTTGTTCTCTTTTTAAAAACAAGATTTACTCACATTGCAGTTGATACCGGTGGTCACCAGGAAAAGGCACTGTCTTATAGACAAGTTCAATTAAAAATAGCTTACCTGCAACGATAGCTGCGACACAAGCGACGAGCAAGACTAACAGCATACAGCGAGCCATGGTGTAGGTCTGGTAGACTCGGTGAGACGAAGGTACCAAACCACACCAAACAGTGCCCTTATATGCATTTTGCCGTCTCTACTTTAATCTACTGCGCATGCAGGAGTTTCCACGTGACCCACTTGGAAAAGAGCAATTAACTTCCAATGATAAACCTACCACATATTTATGTTTCTCATCCTCAAAAGAAAATTACTTTCGGCCGAAAGGAAAGGCTTGGAAAGGTTTGGAAACGAGCAAATAACTTTCCATGATAAACCTACCAGCAATTATTTTCTGTGCCTCGTCATCAAAAGGAAATCGGCCGAAAAAAAATAAAAGCAATTTCAGCAAATTGCAAACGGTAATTGTAGTGTCACGCAAGGGCGCACCTACGAGGTTGTCCCTGCCTAGGCGAGGACGGGGTCTCCCTCCCTTTGACCTCGGGGAGTTCCATCCCTTCCCCTTCCAATTCCCTTTCCCGTCCTTCTCCCTTTTCTTCCCTCCCCTTTTATCGGGGCAATCTGCCCCCATTGGCTACGCTACTGGAATAGAGGAGTAGGAGGAAGGTGAGGGGCGGGGGTGTTCTGGCAAGGAAGCGGAAGAGAATTGCCCAAATGCTGTTCCTCGTCATGGACCCATTAGCAGTGTATATAAAGTTAGGGGCCGTCCATTAAGTACGTAAGCACGACTTTTGTGTCCACACACAAATGCGCAATTATTTGGATCGCGATTTGAAGCGCGACCCAAATAATCGCGCATTTTGGTGTGTGTGAAAGCACCTAGTCTCATTCGCCTGAAACTAATGACCATTTTAAAATTGCGGGTGTTTTCATCGATTGAAATAGCAACTCAATTACAAAGTTCCACTGCTCCACTATACACCCTGCTGTAAGCCTTTCTCACATTGAATCTTTTATTTTGCTGGCAAGAACTTGTCGGTTTTTTTGTTCTTCTTCAAATTGCCTGTGCAAGCGCTGCCCTTTGAAATGATCTTGTTAACAAACAACTTTACTGGGTAAATATCATTGTTCGTTTACCTTGTGGAATCCCTTGCACACAAACAATATAAGTGCAAAGTGCAAGAGATTGCTCATACCAGTTTGGCACCAGGGGTCAATTTCACGGTCCTGCTTAGCACACAAAATTTGATAACCATTTAATTTTTTTTCTAAAAATAACAACCAAATTTCCATGTGTTGTGTAACACTAGTAATAGTTCGTTGGCAGTTGTTTGCTGACCATAAATGGCAAATGGATTTTGTAATGGTGGTTTGTTTTATTGGGCAAGACAGTTTGTGCTAAGCTTTTTTATGCTTTAAGCAGCTCCATGAAATATGCCCCTGCTCCTATAGGTGTCGGTGGTGCAAGGCGTGCGATCTGCAAGCTATAAGCGAGCGCTAGCACTTCACCGCCGACACTGTGATCGATCTCTGATCAACATCAAATGTCATTGTGTTCCAGGTTCGCACTTGATGCGAACTTGCGAAACGAATCGAAGTTTATTTCTGTATCACAACAGAAAAAGAACGCCTATTCGTTGTTCAGCTAAAATGTATGCATATTAATATACGAGGCGAGCTCTCCAAACTTTATCAATCATAATTCTCACGGCATTTCAGTTCAAACTAATAAAGATAATCATCAGTGTCATTCGACTGAAACTAATTGCTATATTAAAATTGCGGGCGTTTTCATCAATTTAGAAAGCAACTCGATTACGGTGGTTAACAAGTTCACAGTTATCTTATTATTTTTGGTGCTGGACTTCATTGCCTTTAATAAAAATGAGGCCATTAGGCCTAACGCTGTCACAACACGCTGAGCCATTGAGAAATCCTTTCTCATGGTTGTGAAAACATACAAAAGTGTCATCGTGTGAACGGACACCAATGCTTGAGAGTGACCGACGTCCCTGGTGAATCCTTGAGAGATTTTAGCCGAGGTCCAGACCCATGAGAGAATTTCTTAATGGTTGGGAGTTGTTTTTTAACCGTTGTGTAAAAAGGCATGTATATTCTTGCAGGGTATTAAACCTCTGTATCCTAAAGGCATTTTCACACGACGCTGATAAAACTTTCAACCAATGAGAAATTCTCCCATGGTCGCGACATCTTACAAAAGAGTCATCGTGTGAAAGGACAGCAATGCTCAAGCGTGTCCCACGTCCCTGGTGAATCCTGGAGAGATTTTGACCGACATCCAGACTCTTGAGAGAATTGTTTTTAATGGTTAGGAGTTGTTTTTATAGCGTTGTGTGAAAAGGCCTGTAGTCTCGCAGGGTATTGCACCTCGGTATCATAAGACGAAGAGAGAGTGACTGTCAGTGGCGTCACCAGACTTTTGAGTCTGGGGGGCACAAGGGGGGGCACTAGCAATTGTTGGGGGGGCACCGCTACAATATATATTATATTTTTTTCACCAACTCAAATCTCAAATGGGGGGGGCACGCGGGGGGGCACGAGGTTTTCCAGGGGGGGGGGGGGGGGGGGGGGGCACGTGCCCCCCTGGCCCCCCCTTGGCGACGCCACTGGTGACTGTCATGCTCCTGAGTTTCTCCACAGACCAATCCAAACGCAAAGCCTAAAATTAAGCTGTGATTGACCCTAATTAGCTTGGTAGCACAGTAAGGCTCATTCGATTTGACTGCACTTTAAGCAACGGACTTCGAATTGGAGTTTAAGATTGTGTGCAGGGACAAGTGAGCAAATAACATTATGCACATTTCGATGCCTAACCAAAAAGCCACATACATGTCTTCTAATGGGAGAGCATAAGACCCATTCCTCGTGAGGCGACTTACAGGCAACCAGTTCCAGGCAATTTCCAAGTATAAATTAATTGGAATGCTTCATAAGATTTTCTTGAGGATAGTAAAAAAACTACCACACATCTATACAAGCATAACATTTTCCTCTTCCATGTTGTGTAGTTGGTTACCTCCACGTTGCCTGTTAGAGTTATCTCGTGTGGTATTGCCCTATAGCAGTAAAGTTACCGGCAGTTTCCTATTCCATACTTCGTATCCATGTGCATTTGTTGCGCAAGAATGGTAATTGTAGGCCAACATAAATATTGTATCATCAAAACGGAACTTAATTAAGCCACCAAAACCACGTCAAAAACAAACATGTATTAGCAGATGTCACTTTGAAAACTAAACCTTAGGCTTAAGTGTTTCGGGGGGAAATGTGTACAAGAAAGAAACACAAAAAGCGACTGTATGCATGTATGCTGGTGATGAAGTGGTGCAAAATATTTATTTTATCAATCATGATATAGAGGTACATATGGGAAGCAGTGAAGATTTTGATTGCTTTTGCATCATGAATATTTTTCAGATATCCATAGACTGAATGAAAATAATTTCTACCATTGTACCGTTAGAAGATTGTTACATACCGAAATTATAGTTTAACAAATATTAGAGTGTTGGATACCGCCAAAATACCCTAACCATTATAAGAGTGTTACATACCGTCATTATACCTAAACCAATATAAGAGTGTTACATACCGTCATTATACCTTATAACCATTATAAGAGTGTTACATACCGTCATTATACCTTATAACCATTATTAGAGTGTTACATACCGTCATTATACCTTAACCATTATAAGAGTGTTACATACCGTCATTATACCTTAACCATTATAAGAGTGTTATATACCGTCGTTAAACCTTAACCATTATAAGAGTGTTATATACCGTCATTATACCTTAACCATTATAAGAGTGTTAAATATACCATCATTATACCTTAACCATTATAAGAGTGTTACATATACCGTCGTTATACCTTAACCATTATAAGTGTGTTGGTAATAGTGTCGCCATGCGTAAGCCACTGCAACTAGAATTTTAAATCGACAGCTACATAGAATGCACACGGCCATGACGCTGGACACTGACCAACGGGATGCTAACCCCAAAAGTTAGCACGAAGAAAATTTACCTTTGCGGTAAGACACCACATGACACGCTTGCATCGCGGACTGTTAAAAAGATGTTGCCGACATCTTTGATTGAGAAGACAATAGCTTCGACGGATTGTCTTGTGTGTGCACTTCATTCTTGGATTTAACACACATCTTACCAAATTATTGCGACACCTTTTATTTTTGATGCATCTTATAATTGAGCGTAGTCCCTGATGAGCGCTATATAGTTAGGAAAAGAGAAAATAAAAATTGGAAAAACAATGTTAAGTTTGCAAATTAAAGTAATTTACGAAATGCCACTGATTATTTTGGCAGGTTAAAGGAAAATCATACTTTGCTTTTTGTCAAAGAAATGCAGATTCGTGGGCAAAAATAATTATATCAAGGAATAGTCATATGTAACATTTTCAGTCCCATACGGAGCTCACTTTTTGTGAAAATGAAAACCGCCCACGGTATTTCTTAGGTCTTTTCACCGTTAGTTGTTTTATCTTTAAAAGATCAAAATTGTTTCTGGTCATTACTTTTACTCTTGTCTGGATAATTACAGAATTTCAGGCAGAAACGTTTTAAAGGAACGTTGTTATCATCACCTTCCTTATACCCTGTAATAGGTAATTCGATTTCTTTTTTTGTATGCTACCAAAGTATGATAGTGCCTTTAAGTTGGTAGATAAGTTGATGGAGAATCAATTACTCCAGACATAAATGAGTTCCTACCATAGAGCTATATTAACATTATTGATCTCCAATACACACTGGATAGGACACGCGTATTCTTTTTGTACAGCGCTTCCTGTAAAAACGCGCGGTCCCGTTTAGGAGGGTTGCGCATGCGCTGATGAATGCCATCATTATATAGTTCACAGTACTTATTTATAGATAAAATAAGGCTAACTTAATGCAATATCATTGAGTTGATGAGTTTTGTTTGCTCCAAATGAAGAAAATGTATCGCCACCCTGCCAAATAAGTTACCGGCAAACTACAGCTAACTGCGATCATTAAAAAAAAGGCAAATGAAATAAGGATTCTAGAATTCGTTAAAGTTATAATTATTCCCACACACTTAAACTTATCGTTCTGCAGACTAAAACGCTTACTTATGGAATAAAATCCCTCTTTTTGTGTCATCCGTGCACCCGGCATTCGTAGGCCTACATCCGCAAACGCATAACATATCCTATAATCCATAGTAAGGTATTTCCACCAAACGTTTAATTCTAAACCCCAATTGCCCCAACCCCCAAACTTCATTTGTTTGTGTTGCGTACGGTCTATGCGCCGACCCGCGTTTGAAGTTTCAAAACCATCCTGAGCAAACGCGCGCGTTACACAAGATGGCGCGCGATGTCCTATCCAGTGTATTATGGAGATCAATGTTCATACTATAGAGCTATATTAAAATTACTTAAGCCGCTAGCTCCGTGTACAAAGTGATGCCAGGGGTGCGTTCCGCTTGCGCGAACATACGCGAACATGTTCGCGCAAGCGGAACGCACCCCAGGACAGCTTCAAAACGTCTACGCGCGGAGAACACGGAGCTAGCGCTCTAGTAATTTTAATATAGCTGTATGGTTCATACCCATTGATCTCCATTAGAGGCTGCGTTCGAGCGAGCTACTCGTGTTAACACGAGTATACTCCTGAGCGCTCGAACGGCCGGAGTACGACACTCGGGTCAGCGAGAGTATACTCTCCAGCGTTGGGGAGTATAATCCTGCACCGGAGAGTATTGCGCGCGCATCACACTCGTGTTACCGGGAGTAACCGCTCGAACGCAGCCAGAAAGACTGGATAGGACCATAGAGTTATATTTAGAAAACTAGAGTGCGCACTCACCGTGCCGTGCGTGACATGCGCTCGGCAACACATGGGGAATCAGAGATGGCGTCTCTAAGTGGGCAAAAATGGCAAAAACCGTGTAAAATGCCCGAATGTGCCTATTCTTTTACACAGTGCGCCCACTTTCATAATGGCGGCCAATTGCGCCGCGTCCATAGAGTTAAATAAAAAACTAGAGTGTGCACTCTGCGCGTGTTGCTCGAACCATGGCCAGCGCCATTGCATTAAGGAAACAAGGGAAAACGCGCGCGTCCCGTTTCAAATTGTGCGTACATTATTCTTACCCCGGTTCGTGCGCGCAGCACTGTGCATAAAATATACGTCGCGTCACGCACAGTGCGCGCAGTTCTTCGAGTAACATCCGGGTACCGTTTTTGGACTCTACTGCGGTTGCTCAGTCACCCCAACTAAAATGGCGGCTGCGCGTCCGTGCCAGAGTGCCAAGAGCACGCACATTGAATACGAAGGGTGCAGACCAGTAAATAAATTCCCATAGGCTCCCACGCAAAATGGCCAATTTCAAAAAAATATTAAAAATACTCAGAAGTTTCTGAGGCAATCGACCAATACGGCAAAATAAAGGTGAAAACTTCAATTTTCATTTTCTTTTCAATTTTCTATAGGTTAACCGATGACTTTTTGCGCAAAGTACATCCGAAGAAAAATACCCCTAAAATGGCCGAATTGACCGGTGCCAGACCAAAAATAGTACCCCTCCACTACAGGGAAAAAATAGAGCGAATTTAGGGCCTGATTTCATCCAAACGGCTCAGAGGTGAAAGTCCAAACTCTGGTGATCGGGTTCCATCCATTTTGTCTACAAGACTTACCACGTAGGGCTCACCAGACGCTTTAAGAGAAAAGATTTTGAGGGTATACAAAAAATTAATGAGCTCCGCGGACCGATTTGGGCCTATTTACTGGTCTGCACCCTTTATAGTGCATAAAGTATTTTATTTTCTTATAAAACCACCCTTAAGACAAAGGGAAGTGTTCACTGACCATGAATCTGCAAAAAAAATTGAACAAAATTGAACCCTTTTCGAAATACAGGCCAATCTTGGAGGAGGGGCGGCCATTTTGTTTATGCAGTTTTAGCACGGTATCCATTATGTAATGCATCCATGGATCGATATGTGCATCGCAGTTCCTTTTTTAATATTACAAGTCTTCAAAGTAAGCAAGGAGCAATCGTTGAATGCTTCAAGATTGTTGAGTTCACAGCCAGGGGTTGTGACGGGTGGCCAGGGCTATGCGACAATTTATTTCGGGGGGGGGGGGAACAAGAAGGCTAACAAGAATTGGTCCAGCAAGTGGACTCTAGCTAGGGTTAGGCTCGCTAGGGTTAGGTTCGCTAGGGTTAGGGCAACTAGGGTTGGACTATTTTTGAGGACTCTTCGCATCTTGTTTGCAAGACTGATGTTTTTATAATTTTTTTCCCCGGTTTTTGGGATAGTTGACTGACTTGGGGGTCAAAGAAAAGGTGTTTGATAAAGCAAACGCGCAACAATATCACTGGCCAAAAGTTGCTACCCTCGTCACGGGTAACCCTCTTTGCTATGCTCTTTTGTCTTTGCATGAATATAAAGAACTTCACTAAAAAGGCTGAAAACATGCACAAACAAATGAAAATCCTAACCCATATTTGTTTTGCCGAAATAATTCAAACTCAGTCCACTCCAAAGCGAAAATACAGTTATTTACGCAGGGGAATCCCCAAGCATTTACACGCACGCGCGTTGACTATGGCAAACATGGCCGCCGTATGCTTTATTTCGGAAAAATCTAATTTATGGTAATTTTAATGGATTTAAAAGGAAACTAATAGTTGAAAACGACATGTCAGATAGTGCAAAAGTTGTGTCCGTCAATATTTTCTGCCTACAGTTCACTTTAGCGACATTTAAAGGGCAAAATTGCAACGGCATGCCGCCATCTTGGATTTCGCTCTATAGGGTGCAGACCAGTAAATAAATTCCCATAGGCTCCCACGCAAAATGGCCAATTTCAAAAAAATATTAAAAATACTCAGAAGTTTCTGAGGCAATCGACCAATACGGCAAAATAAAGGTGAAAACTTCAATTTTCATTTTCTTTTCAATTTTCTATAGGTTAACCGATGACTTTTTGCGCAAAGTACATCCGAAGAAAAATACCCCTAAAATGGCCGAATTGACCGGTGCCAGACCAAAAATAGTACCCCTCCACTACAGGGAAAAAATAGAGCGAATTTAGGGCCTGATTTCATCCAAACGGCTCAGAGGTGAAAGTCCAAACTCTGGTGATCGGGTTCCATCCATTTTGTCTACAAGACTTACCACGTAGGGCTCACCAGACGCTTTAAGAGAAAAGATTTTGAGGGTATACAAAAAATTAATGAGCTCCGCGGACCGATTTGGGCCTATTTACTGGTCTGCACCCTTTATAGTGCATAAAGTATTTTATTTTCTTATAAAACCACCCTTAAGACAAAGGGAAGTGTTCACTGACCATGAATCTGCAAAAAAAATTGAACAAAATTGAACCCTTTTCGAAATACAGGCCAATCTTGGAGGAGGGGCGGCCATTTTGTTTATGCAGTTTTAGCACGGTATCCATTATGTAATGCATCCATGGATCGATATGTGCATCGCAGTTCCTTTTTTAATATTACAAGTCTTCAAAGTAAGCAAGGAGCAATCGTTGAATGCTTCAAGATTGTTGAGTTCACAGCCAGGGGTTGTGACGGGTGGCCAGGGCTATGCGACAATTTATTTCGGGGGGGGGGGAACAAGAAGGCTAACAAGAATTGGTCCAGCAAGTGGACTCTAGCTAGGGTTAGGCTCGCTAGGGTTAGGTTCGCTAGGGTTAGGGCAACTAGGGTTGGACTATTTTTGAGGACTCTTCGCATCTTGTTTGCAAGACTGATGTTTTTATAATTTTTTTCCCCGGTTTTTGGGATAGTTGACTGACTTGGGGGTCAAAGAAAAGGTGTTTGATAAAGCAAACGCGCAACAATATCACTGGCCAAAAGTTGCTACCCTCGTCACGGGTAACCCTCTTTGCTATGCTCTTTTGTCTTTGCATGAATATAAAGAACTTCACTAAAAAGGCTGAAAACATGCACAAACAAATGAAAATCCTAACCCATATTTGTTTTGCCGAAATAATTCAAACTCAGTCCACTCCAAAGCGAAAATACAGTTATTTACGCAGGGGAATCCCCAAGCATTTACACGCACGCGCGTTGACTATGGCAAACATGGCCGCCGTATGCTTTATTTCGGAAAAATCTAATTTATGGTAATTTTAATGGATTTAAAAGGAAACTAATAGTTGAAAACGACATGTCAGATAGTGCAAAAGTTGTGTCCGTCAATATTTTCTGCCTACAGTTCACTTTAGCGACATTTAAAGGGCAAAATTGCAACGGCATGCCGCCATCTTGGATTTCGCTCTATAGGGTGCAGACCAGTAAATAAATTCCCATAGGCTCCCACGCAAAATGGCCAATTTCAAAAAAATATTAAAAATACTCAGAAGTTTCTGAGGCAATCGACCAATACGGCAAAATAAAGGTGAAAACTTCAATTTTCATTTTCTTTTCAATTTTCTATAGGTTAACCGATGACTTTTTGCGCAAAGTACATCCGAAGAAAAATACCCCTAAAATGGCCGAATTGACCGGTGCCAGACCAAAAATAGTACCCCTCCACTACAGGGAAAAAATAGAGCGAATTTAGGGCCTGATTTCATCCAAACGGCTCAGAGGTGAAAGTCCAAACTCTGGTGATCGGGTTCCATCCATTTTGTCTACAAGACTTACCACGTAGGGCTCACCAGACGCTTTAAGAGAAAAGATTTTGAGGGTATACAAAAAATTAATGAGCTCCGCGGACCGATTTGGGCCTATTTACTGGTCTGCACCCCGAAGCGCGCACTCTAGTTTTTTATTTAACTCTATGGCCGCGTCAAATCAGAGGTGCGCCCTCTAGTTTTTTAATATAACTCTATGGATAGGACACTGCGCCCTCCATCTTGTAACCGCATGGGCGCGCTATCAGCGGGTTTGACAGCGCGGTTTGAAGGTGCGTTCGTCATGTGCACGTACCACACAATTTGAATTGCATGCGTATTAACGCTGCCCAAACCCGCTCTTCAGGCTGTCCACGCGTTCTCGAATCCGTGCAATGCATCTGCGTGTGCGTGTCCTTTCCAGTCTTTCTAATGGAGATCAATGGTTCATACCCATTGATCTCCATAATACACTGGATAGGACATCGCGCGCCATCTTGTGTAACGCGTGCGTTTGCTCAGGAGGGTTTAGAAACTTCAAACGCGGGTCGGCGCAGAGACCGTACGCAACACAAACAAATGAAGTTTGGGGGTTGGGGCAATAAATTTGCCATATATTTTGCTGATTTTCGAGTGGTTTAGAATTAAACTTTTGGTGGAAATACCTTACTATGGATTATAGGATGTGTTATGCGTTTGTGGATGTAGGCCTACGAATGCCGGGTGCACGGATGACACAAAAAGAGGGATTTGATTCCATAAGTAAGCGTTTTAGTCTGCAGAACAATAAGTTTAAAGGCGCCTTTCCATATGCGCGTTTTTTCATCCGCTGCGTATACGTTGCGTGTCCGTAGCGTTGCAAAAAAAACGATCATTATAAAAAAACAAGCGACCCTTTCCATATGTGCGCGTGCGTTTGAAAATGTCGCGTGCGTCTTTTTAATGGGCAATTTTAACGCACACGCAACGTACATGCAGCGTATACGCAGCGGATGAAAAAACGCACTTATGGAAAGGCGCCTTAAGGCGCCTTTCCATATGCGCGTTTTTTCATCCGCTGCGTATACGTTGCGTGTCCGTCGCGTTGCAAAAAAATCGATCATTATACAAAAACAAGCGACCCTTTCCATATGTGCGTGTCCGTTGGAAAAAGTCGCGTGCGTCTTTTTAATGGACAATTTTAACGCACACGCAACGTACACGCAACGTATACGCAGCGGATGAAAAAACGCGCATATGGAAAGGTGCCTTTAAGTGTGTGGGAATAATTTTAACTTTATTTGAAAAGAATTCTAGAATCCTTATTTCATTTGCCTTTTTTGAATGATCGTAGTAAGCTGTAGTTTGCCGGTAACTTATTTGGCAGGGTGGCGATTCATTTCTTTAATTTGGAGCAAACAAAACTCATCATTTCCACGATATTGTATTAAGTTAGCCTTATTTTTATCTATAAATTACTACTGTGAACTATCATGATGGCATTCATCAGCGCATGCGCGAACCCTCCTGAACCCTCCTACGCGTTTTTACAGGAAGCGCTGTACAAAAAGAATACGCGTGTCCTATCCAGTGTATTATGGAGATCAATGTTCATACCAGACTAATGGATTTATATAATTATGATTTTTTTCGTAAAAATTACTCTGGGTACGAAGTGCCCTCCAACATGACTTGCAATGAGGATTTATCTCTTGTCCGAGCAAATTATTAGAAATGAAACGTGCTTACTTTTCAATGAATTGTCCACGGTTCTCCACATCAAGGTCGGCGTCCGCATCTTCAGCGTCGGCGTCCGCATCTTCAGCGTCGGCGTCCGCATCTTCAGCGTCGGCGTCCGCATCTTCGGTGTCTGCGTCCGATCCGACAAAGTCTGCTTTTCCATCTAAACGACTCGTGTCAGTTTCTCCCAAGCTGGTGTTGGGCAGATCGGCTTTGGTAGTTTGTTCTGAAACGTTAACAATACAAGATTTACTCATAATTCATACTACTTTGATTAGGGACGTACATGATTTCAAGTCGAGGGCTGTGGTGCCCAGGTAAAGGCACAATTGATTGCTTTGGCGGATTCCTCCTGTTTACAGTAGGAGATACCGTTTAAGAAAGTAACAATTTGGAGCTTTGAAACACAACTAGATTTTTCAAAACATCGTGGCAACATTGAAATATACGCACTAAGCCATGGCTGCACTGGGTCGAGTTGTTGACAAATGAGGCGTACCGTGCTTTATCCACGCCTGATACATTGGCTAAGGAATCAAAGGGTGAAAACACAAGTTCAATTCAAAATAGCTTACCTGCCACAACAGCTGCGGCACAAGCGACGAGCAAGACTAACAGCATACAGCGAGCCATGGTGTAGGCCTGGTAAACTCGGTGAGACGAAGGTACCAAACCAAACCAAACAGTGCCCTTATATGCATTTTGCCGTCCCACTCTAATCTACTGCGCATGCAGGAGTTTCCACGTGAGCCACTTGGAAAAGAGCAATTAAATTTCGATGATAAACCTACCAGCAATTTCTGTGCCCCTTCATCAAAAAAAGAAATTTAATTTCGGCCGAAAAAGAGAAAAACAATTTCAGCAAATTGCAATCGATAATAAGGGCGCTCCGAGGTTAGTGTACTTTCCCTATTTTGGCAAAATATTAAAAAAGTGCTTTTAGTTTCAGTCAAACAACTTAGAGAACAAAACAATAAAGTTAACAAGGGCGTCTCTGGGCTACCGTATGCGGTCACTCTTAAATAGATTTAATGTAATGTAAGCTTCTTCTTTATGCTGCTGATTGTGCTCTTTTGGTTTCTAGCAAAAACCCACAAGATATAGGAATGTCACTAAGCACTGGAGTCCTGTAGGCAATGGCTTATTGGCAATAAATTGTCTTTACATTTGGGTAAAAAAAAATGAGTCTATTTTGTTTGGGTCTAAGGGCAAATTGAAGAAAGCAGATTCATTTACAGTAAAGTGCAAGGGAGAAATTGTTCAATCATCTTCATTTGTAAAATATTTAGGTGTTGTCCTTGACCCTGTTTTATCTGGTGAACACATTGCTACTTCCGTAATCAAACAAAAAAACTGGGGACAGACTAAAGTTTTTATACAGACAAGCCAATTTTCTCAATGAAAAATCTCGTAAAATTCTGTGTTCTGCATTGATTCATTGTTACTATGATTATTTATGTTCATCATGGTATTATGCTTTACCTGTTAGACTGAAAAGTTAAATTACAAATTATGCAAAATAAAATGGTTAGGTTTATTCTCGATAAAGATTCCAGGGCTCACATTGGTCAGAGAGAACTAGATAGACTGGGGTTCCTTAACGTTCAGGATAAGGTGACTCAAATGAAGCTGAATCATGTTTTTAAAGGGTCTATGCAATAGGAATATTATGGCTTGAATATGTGCCAAAATAAATTGTTACATGGGCCTTTGATTTTACCCACTTCCTCACACTGTTTCAGGGTTAATAACATGTTTTTTTTGTTTGTATGCTAATTAGAATTTCCATATTCGTGAGCAAAACTGTGATGTCAATTGGGTAACTGAGAGCAGTAATCCAATTGCTTTGTGCACAAAAAGTTGGGGTTGTTTTATAGGTTTTCTGACAAACCTTTCCCCCCTCAATGGGTTTCATTGTGGTGAATATGTTCCTTTCACTCAACTGGTGGTGAAAATGTTTTGACCAACCATTTCTGTGGGTCATGTTTGCCTCTTCATTTGTTTACGTTTTTTCATTATATTTTGGCTGTTGGTTCCCTACATGAGTATGCATGAAAATCCCCCATTTTGCAAAGCCGTTCAAAAGAACCAAAATTAGACTTGCCATTCATTATCTGTCAGTATATTCTCTGTATGAAGGCAATAAAATAACCTGACTGAAAAAAGCACTGCAGGAACCCTTTAAAGTGGTCCACAACTTAGCTCCTAAATATTATGTCTCATAATTTTGTAACGGTATGTTTCTACTAACATCATCTTGATACCCTAAAAGTTATACGTAAATCTGTGAACATTTCTGTTTTGGTCTCTTACCAAAGTATGATACTACCTTTAAAGATCCCGCTAACAACACACACCCAGATATTTATACAGACGCCGTCTCTACCGTGAAATGTTTGCAAAAATGAGAATTTGTAATGAATTTGCAGTTGAAGTGTCATCTCTTGGCTGGCGCCTCCTGTCTTTCAATCATCGTATTGAGTGCAACTTTCCATTAACTTGCCTACCAAACCTCATTATAAAGATAATCATCAGTGTCATTCGGCTGAAACTAATTGATTGCTTTTTTAAAATTCCGGGCGTTTTTATGAATTGAAATAGCAACCCAATTACAAAGTTCCACTGTCCTGGTTCACCCTATTACTGAATGAGCTTTCTTGAGTGGATTATCATGCATTTTTGGGGCTGGAACTTATAATTGGCTTTTAAAAACTGCGGGTATTAGCGCTGTCAATCAAATTACTCTTGGAAAGAAGTGAAACTTTGCTGGGTTTGTTCGTCATAATGTGTAAAACACCGATCCAGTAGGCATACTCCCCAACGCTGGAGAGTGTACTCCTGCACATAGATATCGGAAGAATAAATCACCAGATGGGAAGCGCGTGCGCGTCTTCCATTACTTGTGCAGACAATTTTTTTGCTGCTCATGGACCTTATCGGAGATAGCGCAAAACTGGCTGTGCGCAAAGCACTCTGGGAAACGCAGGGTTGTTAGGGCTGGCGCTGCGTGCATAAAACGTATGGACATGAAAATTCAACTATGAATAAGTACTCAACTTTACACCGCTGGAACAAGTGACTCGACAGTAACATACCATGGACCGTTGTGCAGCTTTCCTAGGCTTTCGTCTAGGAAAAAAGACAACTTCAAACTTCGCGAGCCGGCAGCTATACGAATATACGCGTGTCGACACGTGCCGTGATAAAACTTTTAAACCCAATGTTACCCACTGTCCTTTGCTCGCGCACGCGCAGCGCGGAAAACAGGTTATCTTGGATAAGGTCCATGGACGCGCTAAAAAGTCACGTGAATGAGGCGACGAGCAATGGTAAAATGGAATAAACAACATCAAATTAGCAGAGTAAAAGGGCTAATGTCTTTATATCCATATTAAGTTGCTCAAGGTTAATTCCCATTCAGACTTGAATAGCCATTGGAACTTTAGGCCTACACACATTTTAATTTTTTTTTAGCCTCATTCACGTGACTAATGGCAGCCCCCACACTGAATGCGCGTCTGATACGCGTTTCCCATCTAGTTATTTATTCTTTTGGGCTGCGTTCGAGCGAGCTACTCGTGTTAACACGAGTATACTCCTGAGCGCTCGAACGGCCGGAGTACGACACTCGGGTCAGCGAGAGTATACTCTCCAGCGTTGGGGAGTATACTCCTGCACCGGAGAGTATTGCGTGCGCATCACACTCGTGTTACCGGGATCGGTAGTAACCGCTCGAACGCAGCCTTTAGGTCCATTTTTGTCCTACCTAAAATGGCCGCGTCCTGCATGCGCGGATATAGTTCCCATTGGTTTGTACACGGTTGCGTCATCTAGTTTTTGTATATATTTTTCTATGGTTGTAGGTGCCAGGTGATTGCACCTGGATAGGTGATATAGGCCCAAAGTATCCATGGAAGGTGAAAGTAAATCGCGAACCTGGTCAGGCGTCCTTCTCCCTGGCCGGTTATCGTTGATTTCCCTGAACCCGTTGTTTTCCCAGATAATGTGAACATCCACTCGCCGTCGGTGTTCTCTCTAATATATGACGGTTAAAACTTCAAGTCTCACTACCAGAATCTCTAAACTGATACTTCGTAACGTGGCCAACCGCCGTGCGTGCTCGTATCTCGAGTAACTCTTTACACTTTGCCCCCCCCCCAAAAAAAAAAAAAAAAAAAAAACCGCAACACTTGTGTTGAGAACTATTATATGAAAATTGAACTGTTTATCACTTTAAGATTCAGATATGTGATACAGCCATGTCTTGGTTATCACCAAGTCGAATTTGAGCAAAATTGGACTGAAATTAAGTGAAAAAACTAAGACTGAATTTAATACCCAACCTCAAAACCCGATTTTCATCTTTTTTTCATACACATTATGTGTATATTGACCACTATGCGCGTTATCCTTGCAAATTTGTTTTTAAGGAGTACTCTTTCAATTGGTCATATTTTCGCACATTTCTGCCCAAATATGCCTAAAGTCTACATGGTGATAGCCAGGACATGATCACATATCTGAATCTTGAAGTGATAAACAGTTTAATTTTAACATAATGGGTCCCGACACAGTGTTGCGTTTTTTCCGGGACATCCTGTACAAGACTGTGCACTCAGTCAGCTCACAACGCAAAAGACATCGCGCGCTCCCAACGCGCCCTATTTATGTGAGTAGTGTGGCGCTTGGCTGTAGCGCTACAGGTCAGCCCTAGCTGACGATAGGGTACATTTCTTTCCAAGAGTAATTTGATTGACAGCGCTAATACCCGCAGTTTTTAAAAACCAATTATAAGTTCCAGCCCCAAAAATGCACGACAAAAATCCACTCAAGAAAGCTCATTCAGTAATAGGGTGAACCTGGGCAGTGGAACTTTGTAATTGGGTTGCTATTTCAATTCATGAAAACGCCCGCAATTTTAAAATGGCAATTAATAAGTTTCAACCGAATGACACTGATGATTATCTTTATAATGAGGTTTGGTAGGCAAGTTAATGGAAAGTTGCACTCAATACGATGATTGAAAGACAGGAGGCGCCAGCCAAGAGATGACACTTCAACTGTAAATTCATTACAAATTCTCATTTTTGCAAACATTTCACGGAAGAGACGACGTCTGTTATATCTGGGTGTGTGTTGTTAGCGGGATCTTTAAAGGTAGTATCATACTTTGGTAAGAGACCAAAACAGAAAATGTTCACAGATTTACGTATAACTTTCAGGGTATAAAGATGATGCTAGTAGAAACATACCGTTACAAAATTATGAGACATATATTTAGGAGCTAAGTTGTGGACCACTTTAAAGGGTTCCTGCAGTGCTTTTTTCAGTCAGGTTATTTTATTGCCTTCATACAGAGAATATACTGACAGATAATGAATGGCAAGTCTTATTTTGGTTTCAAACCAGCATTTGGTTTTCTTTTGAACGGCTTTGCAAAATGGGGGATTTTCATGCATACTCATGTAGGGAACCAACAGCCAAAATATAATGAAAAAACATAAACAAATGAAGAGGCAAACATGACCCACAGAAATGGTTGGTCAAAAAAATTTCACAACCAGTTGAGTGAAAGGAACATATTAACCACAATGAAACCCATTTTTGTCAGAAAACCTATAAAACAACCCCAACTTTTTGTGCACAAAGCAATTGGATTACTGCTCTCAGTTACCCATATAACATCACGGTTTTGCTCATGAATATGGAAATTCTAATTAGCATACAAAAAAAATACGTTGTTAACCCTGAAACAGTGTGAGGAAGTGGGTAAAATCAAAGGCCCATGTAACAATTTATTTTGGGCACATGTTCAAGCCATAATATTCCTATTGCATAGACCCTTTAAAAACATGATTGAGCTTCATTTGAGTCACCTTATCCTGAACGCTAAGGAACCCCAGTCTATCTAGTTCTCTCCTACCTGGAATCTTTATCGAGAATAAACCTAACCATTTTATTTTGCATAATTTGTAATTTAACTTTTCAGTCTAACAGGTAAAGCAGAATACCATGATGAACATGAATAATCATAGTAACACTGAATCAATGCAGAACACAGAATTTTAAGAGATTTTTCATTGAGAAAATTGTCTTGTCTGTATAAAAACTGTAGTCTGTCCCCAGTTTTGTTTTTGTTTTTATTACGGAAGTAGCAATGTGTTCACCAGATAAAACAGGGTCTAGGACAACTCGATCCTAGATATTTTACAGATGAAGATGATTTAACAATTTCTCCATTGCACTTTACTGTAAATGAATCTGCTTTCTTCAATTTGCCCTTAGACCCAAACAAAATAGACTCAGTTTTTTACCCAAATGTAAAGACAATTTATTGTCAATAAGCCATTCCCTACAGGACTCCAGTTCCGTGCTTAGTGACATTCCTATATCTTGTGGGTTTTTGCTAGAAACCAAAAGATCACTATCATCAGCATAAAGAAGAAGCTTACTTTACATTAAATCTATTTGAGAGTGACCGCATACGGTAGCCCAGAGACGCCCTTGTTAACTGTATTGTTTTGTTCTCTTAGTTGTTTGACTAAAACTAAAAGCACTTTTTTAATATTTTGCCAAAATAGGGAAAGTACACTAACCTCGGAGCGCCCTTATTATCGATTGCAATTTGCTGAAATTGTTTTTCTCTTTTTCGGCCGAAATTAATTTTCTTTTGATGAAGGGGCACAGAAATTGCTGGTAGGTTTATCATCGAAAGTTAATTACACCTTTCCAAGTGGTTTACGTAGAAACTCCTGCATGCGCAGTAGATTAGAGTGGGACGGCAAAATGCTTATAAGGGCACTGTTTGGTCTGGTTTGGTACCTTCGTCTCACCGAGTCTACCAGACCTACACCATGGCTCGCAGTATGCTGTTAGTCTTGCTCGTCGCTTGTGCCGCAGCTGTTGTGGCAGGTAAGCTATTTTGAATTGAACTTGTGTTTTCACCCTTTGATTCCTTAGCCAATGTATCAGGCGTTGATATAGCACGGTACGCCTCATTTGTCAACAACTCGACCCAGTGCAGCCATGGCTTAGTGCGTACATTTCAATGTTGCCATGATCTTTTGAACAATCTAGTTGTGTTTCAAAGCTCCAAATTGTTACTTTCTTAAACGGTATCTCCTACTGTAAACAGGAGGAATCCGCCAAAGCAATCGATTGTGCCTTTACCTGGGCACCACAGCCCTCGACTTGAAATCATGTACGTCCCTAATCAAAGTGGTATGAATTATGAGTAAATCTTGTATTGTTAACGTTTCAGAACAAACAACTGAAGCCGATCTACCCAACATCAGCTTGGGAGAAACTGACACGAGTCGTTTAGATGGAAAAGCAGACTTTGTCGGATCGGACGCAGACACAGAAGATGCGGATGCGAATGATGAAGATGCGGACACGGATGCCGTAGACGCGGATACGCACCTCGATGATGAAGCAGACGTGGACCTTGAAGAGACCGACAAGAAAGCGGTAGCCGAAGATGCGGACGCCGACGCTGAAGATGCGGACGCCGACACTGAAGATGCGGACGCCGACGCTGAAGATGCGGACGCCGACACTGAAGATGCGGACGCCGACGCCGACGCCGAAGATGCGGACGCCGACGCTGAAGATGCGGACGCCGACACTGAAGATGCGGACGCCGACGCTGAAGATGCGGACGCCGACCTTGATGAGGAGAACCGTGGACAATTCATTGAAAAGTAAGCACGTTTCATTTCTAATAATTTGCTCGGACAAGAGATAAATCCTCATTGCAAGTCATGTTGGAGGGCACTTTGTACCCAGATAAATTATTACGAAAAAAAAACCATATATAAATCCATTAGTCTGGTATGAACCATAGAGCTATATTAAAATTACTAGAGCGCTAGCTACTCGTTCTCCTTGCGTAGACGCTTTGAAGCCGTCCTGGGCGCAGTCATTTTGAATTGATGTGCGTGTCTGTAGAACAAGAAAACTTTGACTGGAATGCCTTTCGAAGAGTGTACTCTATATGCAACGCGCAAGTTAGTACGCGTGAACGCTGCTGCTGAACGCTGCTGCTGTACGTGACTCGACTGCTGAAAAAATCTAAAGTCATTGCAAAATTTAAGTGCAGCGCGTGTACGCAGACTGTGCAAAATGAAACGCGCATTTACCGGAGGTGCGTCGGATTTGGGGCGTATTTGGCTTTGATAACGCACCTGTATAGGACACAACGCAGATATGCAAATGAACGTACACAAAACGTACAAAATGTTGTGTTTTCCATAGGTTTGTGCACAAACATGGATGCGCCCAGCAGGCATCACTTTGTACACGGAGCTAGCGCTCTAGTAATTTTAATATTTAGCTCTATGGTATGAACTCATTTATGTCTGGAGTAATGGATTCTCCATCAACTTCTACATTATAGACCAACTTTTAAGTTGGTAGATTTAAAAAGGCACTATCATACTTTGCTGGAATACCAAAAAAGAAATCGATTTACCTATTACAGGGTATAAGGAAGGTGATGGTAACAATTAACGTTCCTTTAAAACGTTTCTGTTTGAAATTCTGCATTTATCCAGAAAAGAGTAAAACTAATGACCAGAATTTGTTTGATCTTTTAAAGATAAACAAAAATAACGGTGAAAAGACCTAAGAAATACCGTGGGCGGTTTTCATTTTTCTCACAAAAAGTGAGCTCCGTATGGGACTGAAAATGTTACATATGACTATTCCTTGATATAATTATTTGCCCACGAATCTGCATTTCTTTGACAAAAAAGCAAAGTATGATGCTACCTTTAACCTGCCAAAATAATCAGTGGCATTTCGTAAATTACTTTAATTTGCAAACTTAACATTGTTTTTCCAATTTTTATTTTCTCTTTTCCTAACTATATAGCGCTCATCAGGTACTACGCGAAATTAAAAGTTGCGTCAAGAGATACGGGTGCCGCTTTGATTTGATAAGATGTGTGTTAAATCCAAGAATAAAGTGCACACACAAGACAATCCGTCTACACTATTGTATTTTCAATGGACGATGTCGTGCACAACTTTTAAACAGTTCGCGATGCAAGCGTGTCAAATGGTGTCGTACCGCACAGGAAACTCTTCTTCGTGAGCAAAAGCATAATGAATATTACCGTAGAAAAGGTTAACCTCCCGTTGGTCAGTGCTCAGCGTCATGGCCGTGTGCATTCTATGTAGCTGTCGATTTAAAATTCTAGTTGCAGTGGCTTACGCATAGCGACATTATTACCATCACATTTACAATGGTTAAGGTATAACGACGGTATATGTAACACTCTTATAATGGTTAAGGTATAATGACGGTATGTAACACTCTTATAATGGTTAAGGTATAATGACGGTATGTAACACTCTTATAATGGTTAAGGATTAATGACGGTATATGTAACACTCTTATACTGGTTAAGGTATAATGATGGTATGTAACACTCTTATAATGGTTAAGGTATAACGACGGTATGTAACACTCGCATAATGGTTAAGGTATAATGACGGTATGTAACACTCTTATAATGGTTAAGGTATAATGACGGTATGTAACACTCTTATAATGGTTAAGGATTAATGACGGTATATGTAACACTCTTATAATGGTTAAGGTATAATGATGGTATGTAACACTCTTATAATGGTTAAGGTATAACGACGGTATGTAACACTCGCATAATGGTTAAGGTATAATGACGGTATGTAGCACTCTTATAATGGTTAAGGTATAATGACGGTATCCAAAACTCTTATAATTGTAATTGCACTATAATTGCAGTATGTAACACTGTTATAACGGTACAATGTTTGAAATTATTTCCATTCAGTTTATGGATATCTAAAAAATATTCATGATGTAAAAGCAATCATTAATAAGAAATCTTCGCTGCTTTCCATGCACCTCTATTTCATAATTCATAAAATAAATATTGTGCACCACTAAATCACCAGCATACATTCATAGAGTCGCTTTTTGTGTTTCTTTCTTTGACAAATTTCCCCCCAAAACACTTAAGCCTAAGTTTTAGTTTTTAAAGCGACAGCTGAAAATCCTTGTTCTTTTTTAACGTGGTTTTCTGCATTCTGCATTTTCATAAATTCTGCATTTAGCTTACATAGGACAAGGTCCAATAATGGAACAGCAGGGGTATTATGAAGCACAGTGTTGGCAACTTTGATTCGCTTTTTCAGGGAATCTGTACCCTTCCTTGTAGTATAGGCCTTTTGCTGACGCACAGGGGCCAATTTCATAAGACACTGATCTATACAAACTGGATAGGTCGCGCTGCTCTGCAGGTGAAGCATCCGTGCATCCATTTTGGGATATTCAATACATTGGCAGGCCCGTAGGCCGGGGTTAACAGAGAATTGCTGCACTGCATGCTGTGCAGTCATGCAGTGCAATGAGTAGGCCCTATTGTGCTGAATATCCTAACATGGCCGCTGGTGACTTCACGGCTCGCCGTGTAATCACTGCGCCCGCTTCCTATCCAGTTTGTATAGATCTGGGCTGCGTTCCGCTTGCGCGAACATGTCTCAACGTTAGCGGCAACGTTTGTGTAAAACCGGAACCGATTGTGAGCGCGCGGGCAACACAACGTCAAAATGGCGGCGTCCAGTCGGGACACTAGTGACAGTAGTTATGATATTGTATGGCTTGCAGCATCCCAAATAATTGAAGAGATTGCAATATAAAATGTTCAATCTTAACTTTCTAGGCCTACTTCCTTTTACTTTCGTCGTAAAAACATTTCGTCGTCTGCTTACTTTTCCGCCATTTTGGAAGTATCGGCCATTTTTAAATGATCCGCGAACATCTCAGAAATATGTTCGCGGATTGTTGCAAACGCCCGCCAACGTTGGCGGCGCACAACTCGTTCCACCCGAAATTGTTTGCAAACGTTGGCGTACGTTGGCAACGTTCGCGTAAGCGGAACGCACCCCAGTGGTCTAAGACGACGCGCATGGTGACTAGAAATCGGAGACTTGATTCTTTTGCCTTAGCTGTTGCAAAGGCGGATTGATATATTGCTATATTGATAGACTAATTGATCCAATGAGTATATACTGTGCGTATAAGAGACCGTTAGTCTGGGATCGTTGCCAAACTGGTGCGTCATAATATTCCTTCCTTGCATGTTTACCGGCCTTGCATGGACGATGCAAATACAGACCGATAACACACGAGAGAAGTCTTGAGTCTACTGCACGTAGAAGAGACAGCCAGTCTGGATTCGTGTTTACCTCATTGTGTCTCTCACCCTGGATGGAATGTTATGCTGTTGTACGTGTTCACATCAACTGCCTGTATAAGAACGTCGGATTACGTTGGCCCAGCCTTAAAGTTGGCCCAACGTAAACATCGGCCCAATGTTGGCCCACTGTAAAAAGAACAGAATGTCCTACATTTTGCCAACGTTGGTTCGATGTAGGCCACCGTTGGCCCAATGGTGGTTTCATGTTGGTTCTTCATGAGGCCAAGATTATGCCAACGTTGGTTCGATGCTGGCCACCGTTGGCCCAATGGTGGTTTCATGTTGGTTCTTCATGAGGCCAAGATTATGCCAACGTTGGTTCGATGTTGGCCACCGTTGGCCCAATGGTGGTTTCATGTTGGTTCTTCATGAGGGCAAGATTATGCCAACGTTGGTTCGATGTTGGTCAACGTTGGCCCAATGGTGGTTTCATGTTGGTTCTTCATGATGCCAAGATTATGCCAACGTTGGTTCGATGCTGGCCAACGTTGGCCCAATGGTGGTTTCATGTTGGTTCTTCATGAGGCCAAGATTATGCCAACGTTGGTTCGATGTTGGCCAACGTTGGCCCAATGGTGGTTTCATGTTGGTTCTTCATGATGCCAAGATTATGCCAACGTTGGTTCGATGTTGGCCAACGTTGGCCCAATGGTGGTTTCATGTTGGTTCTTCATGAGGCCAAGATTATGCCAACGTTAATTCGATGTTGGCCAACGTTGGCCCAATGGTGGTTTCATGTTGGTTCTTCATGATGCCAAGATTATGCCAACGTTGGTTCGATGCTGGCCAACGTTGGCCCAATGGTGGTTTCATGTTGGTTCCACATGCGGCCAACATTATGCCAACGTTGGTTCGATGTTGGCCAACGTTGGCCCAATGGTGGTTTCATGTTGGTTCTTCATGATGCCAAGATTATGCCAATGTTGGGTCATTGTTGGCTGCACGTTGGCTCGTCATCATATTCCCCTTATGACGACACTAAACCAACGTTGGATCAATGTAGGTATAGCACGTTGGGTCATTGTCAATTTGCTAAAATTGTTTTCCTTTTTTTTCGGTCGAAAGTACCAGGCCTACACCATGGCTCGTTGTATGCCGTTAGTTTTGCTCGTCGCTTGTGTCGCAGCTATCGTTGCAGGTATTAAAAGCTATTATTTTTTGATTGAACTTGTCTATAAGACAGTGCCTATTCCTGGTGACCACCGGCATCAACTGAAATGTGAGTAAATCTTGTTTTTGAAAAGAGAACAAAGAACAATTTACTGGAGCGGGATTCGAACCGGCGACCTCATGAACACCACACAGGCGCTCTACCAACTGACCCACGCACACACCGCCATATCCCATGGATCATTCATCGATTCGCGCAGCAATTCTGCAACCTGGGAACGGTACATGGGGGAACACTCAAATAGGATACGTACGGCTTTTTAATAAATAGAATAATCAAATAACCACAAGGGAAACTGAATGAATTAAACAAGATAATTGACACCACCAACGTAGGGCTGGATAGCAGTGTTCAGGAGGGCGCCGGTTCGAATCTCGCTCAAGTCAATTTTTCTAAAAAGTAAATCTTGTTTTTGAATAGAGAACAAAGAAAAAATTACTGGAGCGGGATTCGAACCGGCGACCTCCTGAACACCGCACAGTCGCTCTACCAACTGACTATCCAACCCTACATTGGTGGTGTCCCAAATAGTCAATTATCTTTGTGCATTTGGCAGTCTGAAACCACGCAAACACCGCCATATCACAGGGATAATTATTTTGTTCAGGAGGTCTCCGGTTCGAATCCCGCTCCAGTACATTTTTCTTTGTTCTCTTTTCAATAACAAGATTTTCTCACATTTCAATTGATGCCGGTGGTCACCAGAAGAAGGCACTTTCTTATAGACAAGTTCAATCAAAAATAGCTTACCTGCAACGATAGCTGCGACACAAGCGACGAGCAAGACTAACAGCATACAGCGAGCCATGGTGTAGGTCTGGTAGACTCGGTGAGACGAAGGTATCGAACCAGACCAAACAGTTCTCTTATAATAGCATTTTGCCGTCCCACTCTAATCTACTGCGCATGCAGGAGTTTCCACGTGAGCCACTTGGAAAGGAGCAATTAACTTTCGTTGATGAACCTACCAGCAATTTCTGTGCCTCATCATCAAAAGAAAATAACTTTCGGCCGAAAAAAAGGCTTGGAAAGGAGCAATTAACCTTCGATGATAAACCTACCAGAAATTGCTCTGCCTCATCATCAAAAGAAAATTACCTTCGGCAGAAAAAAAAGAAAAGCATTTTTAGCAAATTGACATTGACCCAACGTTGGATTAGTGTTGTCTTTAGGGGAATATGATGATGAGCTAACGTGCTGCCAACAATGACCGAATATTGGCATAATGTTGGCCAATGGTAAATAAGACAATGAGCCAACGTGCTACCAATATTGACCCAACGTTGGTTTTATGTTGGCCTCATAAGGAACCAACATGCAATTATCATTTGGCCAACGTTGGCATAATATTGGCCATTCTATTCACTTAATTTTGATCAACATTGGTTCCAACGATGGCCAACATCGAACCAACGTTGGCATAATGTTGTTTTTATGAAGAACTAAAATGAAACCACCATTGGGCCAACGTTGGCCAACATCAAACCAACGTTGGCATAATGTTGGCCTCATGAAGAACCAACATGAAACCACCATTGGGCCAACTTTGGCCAACATCGAACCAACGTTGGCATAATGTTGGCCTGAGTATACGTCGTCGTTCGTGTGAGGACTACCAGCAAAGTACATCAGCTACAGGTGAAGGTCCTGATTTAGCCAGCTGATGGTATCGTCATCCAGCTCCAGGATTGCAGAAGCTCCGTGGGATGATTTGAAGATAGGGCACGCCTCAATGATGTGTTCCAGGGTCTGGATCTCTCCACAAGGGCAATAGGGTGATGGATCTGCTCCAATCTTGTGCAGAAAATGCTGTGTGCGAGCAGCTCCTGTTCTTACACGGTTAAGGTTGACCCAGGCTTTTCGAGGCAGACCACAGCCAGGTGGAGAGGTAGAAGGTTCCGGGAGGAACTCATTCAGCCTGGTGTTAGATGACTTCCATCGGTCTGGCCAACGTTCAGCCGTCCAGGTAGAGAGTGTGGAGGAAGACCTGTCGAGTGGCAGTTCAGCAACTTGAGTAGCAAAGTGTCTTCTAGGTAGGCGCTGGGCATCAAGGACAGCAGGAGGAGGAATGAGGCAGCCGTCTCCAGTGCGCTTTTGGGCAAGCTTCGTGGCCTGCGCATCCCGTCTCAACTTCGCTGGTGGAATGCCTGACACTACTGGTAGATTGTTAACAGGTGTTGCAGTTAGTGTGCCGCTGACGACTCTCATGGCTTCGTAGAGGACAGTATTGTAACAAAAACTCCTTACAAAACGCCACCTACGTTCCTGGTCTATGCAAAATAGGCACGCCTCACCAAACTCTACTTGTATAAAAGGCCGTAGCAGGTGATGGGGCGTTGGTCACAATTTACTTTCCTTACGTCGGGGTATTTCGTTTCGTACTTTTTGGTTGCCCCGTTTATTTGTGTTCATTTTACACATATGTGTGTGTAGCCTCCAGCCTCGCGCCTGCTCCGGCCTCCTCTGACTTTAACTGTAAGTGTTGTCGATCTTTAATTTGTATTATTTAACTTGAAGTGCTCCATGTTTGTCTTGTATTATAAATATTAATTATGTTGCATTTAAATTATCTGGGAGGCGCCCCCGAGATTTGCCTGCTCTACGCCCATTTCTTTGGTTACTTTGCGTCAATGTCAGTCTTGTCTTATTCATATTAATATTTTCACATTTGGTTGTTCAGTGGCGCGACCTGGTCCATCCGGACCAGTCTTGTGCCACGCCCCGCCTTGCTCGGCCCGTTACAAATTTTGGTGGCAGCGGTGCTAGATTTATTTCGTCAGTATAAATTCATAAAATATGATGTCGGGCAGGCAAACACCCGGGGTAAACCTCTCAGATATGGAGCACCCTTATTTAGAACGGTCGACACCACTTCCAGTTCATGTCAAATCTATTAAGGATGAAATAGCTCAGTTGGAGGCCGAAGTTAGCCATATTTACGACGAAGTTGTCCAGGCCGCGGCTGGAGGCCAACGCAATCCCCCTCCCCGTAATGTTGGGTTACAAATTCCTCCGACGAATGACCCCCCAACAAATAATAGAATACATGATCGTAATACTAGCACAGTTTATGTAGATAGTTCCAGGCAACGTCTTCCCGGTAATTTTGACGGGACCAGTAATTTTAAGGATTGGGTTGTTCATTTTGATCTGTGCTCAAAAGTAAATAACTGGGAAGATGATGACAAAGTTACACAACTTGCTGTTAGTTTAAGAGGGGAAGCACTCAAGCTTTATCGTAACATTCCTGACGCCCGTAAACATGATTATGATTTTGTTGTTGGCGAATTGCGAGCTCGATTTAGCCCAGCACACAGCGTAGACACGTACCGCGCACAACTCAAGCAGCGTGAACGCAAGCACGGCGAAAAACTAGCAGCACTTGCACAAGACATCCGCAGCCTCATTGCCCATGCATATCCGCTTATGGATGCCGTGAATACTGATCATTTAGCAGTCAGCTATTTCATAGATGCTTTGCGTCCCCCCTCTATAAGGGCGGAGGTGCGTCGCGTTAATCCCGCTACTTTGAAAGACGCTCTCCAAGCAGCACAGCGCGAAGAAGATATATTGCAAGCTGAAGCTGGCGCGAAGGAAAGCACGCCTAATTCCATATTTTCTGCACCGCAGCAACATATCGCTAGTTTACGAGAGTCTTTCCAGTCTAGTGTACAGCCTCCGACTAGTGTAGACGAACGATTGGTTAAATTAGAACAAAAATTGGAAGAAAACATGAAAATTGTCCAAGGTTTGGTAGAGACGCTCAAGCGCAAGAATAGGATTTGCTATAATTGCGGCAAACAAGGCCATATCCGTAGATATTGCAAAATGCCTCAACAACACAATGTGTCAGGGAATGCAGTCTCGAGTACATGTAGTAACACTCCGCAGACTAGTGCCACACCCTTAAACCAGAGCAACGAACCCACAAACCATCAATCTTTAAACTAGAACAGGTTGTTCGGGGAGTCGACGTTCAACCTTCTAATATACAAAAGGCTCAATCGGGTACTAGTTTGTTTGCATTCATGAACATGTATGGTGTTGCTGTTAAAATGTTAATTGACACTGGTTCATCTTATACTGTTATGCACCCACGTACCTTGCAACTATTCCCTGATGAGATAAAAAAGCAAATACGACCATGCAATGTGTCTATGGTTTCTGCTGATGGCACGCCAATTTGTGTGTATGGACAGGTTTCAGTTAACTTAAAAATAGGTGAGCTGAATACTAAACACGACATTATCGTTGCTGACATAAGTCCAGCAGGCATTCTTGGGATAGATTTCTTAGATCGTCATAATGGTGTTCTCAATCCATCCGGACCAGTCTTGTGCCACGCCCCGCCTTGCTCGGCCCGTTACAGTATCAACCTTATAGACATGGGGGCTGTGACTCCATACCGGAGCAGCATACTCAGCAGAGGAAAATGCGAGGGCTAGGGTTGAGGTGAGAAGAAAAGTGGTGAAGTCGGCGCCCCATCCGGTCCCAGCAAGCTTCTTCAGGAGGGACACTCTGCTTTGTGTCTTACCAGCTGTGACTCTGGCATGTTCATGGAAAGATAGTATAGGTGTGTCTATAAGCAATTGGTGACTTTGTGTCTGACTCTCAGATAGGAATAAAATGTATGAAGAAACATTGAATATGGACGATGACTTGCCCCTGGTTATAAGTTAACAGTACACGATTTTTAACATACCCAAACAGAAATGTTCACAGATCTACCTATAACTTTCAGGGTATGAAGATAGTGCTGATAGAAACATATACTATTGAAATATTTCCGACTGAACTGGAGTATTTATCCAGAAATTAATTAAACAAAGACCGATAAGTTTTGATCTCGAGGTAAGATCAAAATACCATTCTTTATCTTTTTTTTTTAAGAAAAAGGTGAAACAAATTTTCGCTATTTTCTCATGATTCAGATATCTGATTGAGCTGAGACTTTCACAGGATTATAATTTGTTGTACATGCTGGCGGCAATTTGTCGGACCTTAAACAAGGCGTTGTGATTGGTCATTATTTGCCAAGGAGCATTTGTTGCTCACAAATGGTACTTATAGGCCTGCATAGATATTTATTATCAGAACAGAACTTAGCAAGCTACGAAAACCACGTTAAAAACCAACAAGGATTTGCAGCTGTCGCTTTAAAAACTAAAACTTAGGCTTACGTGTTTTGGAGGGAAATTTGTAAAAGAAAGAAACCAAAAAAGCGACTGTATGAATTTATGTTGGTGATTATGTGGTGCACAATATTTATTTTATCAATCATGAAATAGAGGTGCATGGGGAGCAGCGAAGATTTCTTATTAATGATTGCTTTTGCATCATGAATATTTTTCAGATTTCCATACACTGAATGGAAATAATTTCTACCATTGTCCCGTCAGAAGAGTGTTATATACTGTAATTATAGTTTAACAATAAAATTATAAGAGTTTGGATACCGTCATTATACCTTAAACATTATAAGAGTGTTACATACCGTCATTATACCTTAACCATTATGCGAGTGTTACATACCGTCATTATACCTTAACCATTATAAGAGTGTTACATACCGTCATTATACCTTAACTATTATAAGAGTGTTACATACCGTCAGTATACCTTAACCATTATAAGAGTGCTTCATACCGTAATTATACATTAACCATTATAAGAGTGTTACATACCGTCAGTATACCTAAACCATTATAAGAGTGCTACATACCGTAATTATACCTTAACCATTATAAGAGTGTTACATACCATCATTATACCTTAACCATTATAAGAGTATTACATACCGTCGTTAAACCTTAACCATTGCAAGTGTGTTGGTAATAGTGTCGCTTTGCGTAAGCCACTGCAACTACAATTTTAAATCGACAGCTACATAGAATGCACAGGGCCATGACGCTGGACACTGACCAACGGGAGGCTAACCTGCATTACGTTTACGCCAATATTCCCTATGCTCACGATCTTTTTTACGCCAATATGCCTTATGCTCACGATTACGTTTACGCCAATATGCCTTATGCTTACGATAACGTTTACGCCAATATGCCTTATGCTTAATATAAGGTTCCCTTTTAATATTACACCAACCGATAAATTTGCAACTCTTATTTTGGAAAAGAAATTCCCGACATTTGAGATCACGAAGGCAGTAGTCTCGGTGGTTATGTTAAGGAGAAACCACGAAAAAGTGGGCATTCTTTGATTCGAATGGGCGAGGCCGCGAAGCGTCCGAGCGCATTTGAATCAAAGAATGCCCATCTTTTGAGTGGTTTCTCCGACTTAAACCACGACCCTCCAACACTTAACAAAGAGCCTACTAATTCTGTGTCTTAAATATTCATGACTTTTTTACACATGTGCAGAAGTGCCCCTGTGTCGTGATTTTTCATTGCAATAATATTGCATCAAAATTCCTTTTCTTGAGATATTTCTGAAAGAATTGCAAAGAAGTTCATTCCTTTTACTGTCGAGCTTCCTTCAGGAAGTATAATGGCCACTCAGATGGAGGATTGGATTTTGGAGACCAAAATGTGTCTGTAACTGTAGTTGAGTAAATAAGTACCTATCATCATATATTGATGAAACTACCATTCTTATAGCTCCTCGGCCTGACGGCTGAGATCTTGTGTAGTGTGTTCTTGAAACCATTACACTTGATGTTGATTCTTTTTAAGAATGACCACTTTTACTTAAAAAGTGGTCATTCTTTTTAAGAATGACCACTTTTACTTAAAAAGTGGTCATTCTTTTTAAGAATGACCACTTTTTACTTAAAAGTGGTCATTCTTAAAAAGAATGACCACTTTTACCTAAAAGTGGTCATTCTTAAAAAGAATGACCACTTTTAGTGGGCATTCTTAAAAAGAATGACCACTTAAGTGTGAATTCTTCGAAATAATCAACAGTTTTCTGAATAGAGTGACGTCACAAGAGTGGTTTAATGCACTGTAAAGCCTTGGCTGGAGTTACCAGGCAATGTACGATCCGCAGGAGCCTATATAGGATAAATTGGAAGAACAATGTTCATTTTGCAAATTTAAGTAACTTACGAAATGCCACTGATTATTTGGCAGGTTAAAAGTAACATCATACTTAGCCTTGGTCAAGGCGTTATCGTATTCCTACCATGTGCATTAGTATTTTTTTAATACATAAGCTTTCGTCGAGGAGTGATCCAAGGCGTTGCAACCAGTAGACCTAATTTGCATATTTCACACGACCGCGAGAGGTCGTGGGTTCGAATCCGACGTACCTCAGCAAGCATGTGATTTTTTTCTCACGTGCTCTCACAAGCACTGAGTATACAGTGCTCATCCACGTCGGTGAAGGGCAAGCCTAATTTGAATATTATCTATTTCGCGACCAAAATCATTTAATATTCAAAATTTGAGATTGTTTACAATGTGAAGCTCTTCTTCAGAATGTATTTATTAGTATAAGTATTAGTATATTACTATTATTATTATTAATGGATTTATTTATGCATTTTTCGTAATTATTACTCTGAGCACAATGTGCCCTTCAGCATGACGTGCAATGAGGCTTTATCTTTTGTCATAACCTTTTAGTGTAAATAAAACAAACAAACAAACATGGTGAAATGTGCTTACCTTGCGGTTAAAATTTTTTGGGACTCCTCATGAAGGTCGGCATCCGCATCTACAGTGTCCGCATCCGCATCTACAGTGTCCGCATCCAAAGCCTTAGCGTTCTCGTCCGTATCTTCAAGATCCACGTCTAGCTGCTTCATCGTCGAGGTGCGTGTCCGCGTCTACGGCATCCGTGTCCGCATCTTCGGTGTCTGCGTCCCATCCGACAAGGTCTGCTTTTCCATCTAAATGATTCGTGTCAGTTTCTCCCAAGCTGGTGTTTGGCAGATCAGCTTCGGTAGTTTGTTCTGTAACATCAACAATACAAGATTTAATCATGAAATAACAACAAGGGAAACTGACTGAATTATAAGTCATTGAAAGGTGAACAAGGAAACATTGACTGGAGCAGGATTCGAACCGGCGACCTCTTGAACACCGTACATAAACACTACCAGGTTGTATCGATGTCATGATCCTTCGGATATAGCAGTATGTGCGTGGTTTCGTGGCTTCTGACTGCAAAACGAACAAAGATAATTGACTTTGTGGGACACCACCAACGTATAGCTGGATATACAGTTGGTAGAGCGCCTGTGCGGTGTTCAGGAGGTCGCCGGTTCGAATCCCGCTCCGGTAAATTTGTCTTTGTTTTCTTTTCAAAAACAAGATTTACTCGCATTTCAGTTGATGACATGTGGTCACCAGGAAAATGCACTATAGACAAGTTCAATCAGAAATAGCTTACCTGCAACGATAGCTGCGACACAAGCGACGAGCAAGACTAACAGCATACAGCGAGCCATGGTGTAGGTCTGGTAGACTCGGTGAGACGTAGGTACCAAACCAGACCAAACAGAGCCCTTATAAGCATGTTGCCGTTCCACTCTAATCTACTGCGCATGCAGGAGTTTCCACGCGAGCCACTTGGAAAAGAGCAATTAACTTTCGATGATAAACCTACCAGCAATTGCTCTGCCTCATCATCAAAAGAAAATTACCTTCGGCCGATTTTCAATTTCTGTTTCTCATCATCAAAAGAAAATTACATTCGGCCGAAAGAAAGGCTTGGAAAGGAGCAATTAACCTTCGATGATTAACCTACCAGCAATTGCTCTGCCTCATCATCAAAAGAAAATTACCTTCGGCCGAAAAAAAACAACAACAATTTCAGCAAATTGCAAACGGTAGTGTAGTGTCACGTGAAGGCGGGCCTACGAGGTTAATTGTCCCTGCCTGGGCGAGGCTGGGAGGAGGGGGAGGTGATCCCCCAATTAGACCCGCTGACAAATAAATACAGTACACAAGTGTAGTGAGCATGGATGGACGCAAAACTTGTGTATCAACAACAACGATTAATGGGTGCATTCGTTTAGCTAACACAGGTCAGTCCTTACTGGGAATGGTCGCACTATATTGCACAAAACAAGCGGGAGAATGGTGAAGAGGTTGACTGGTGTCGACCCAGGGGAGCTAAACAAATGCACCGTCCAACATGGCGGAGACTTATCCACCACGACACCCCCCCCCAAAAAAAAAGTCAAAGTGTTCTTGTTCCACAGACACGCACTCCAATTCAAAATGACTGCGCCCAGAACGGCTTCAAATCGTCTACGCGCGGAGAACGCGGAGCTAGCGTTGTAGTTATTTTAATATAGCTCTATGGTCTGAGCAGAAGTCATGAGACTAGCTGGACAGTGACCCTGAGTGACTCAGTGTTCTGACTTTATTCTTCGTATTACTGTTACTTCTAAGTATGACTTATTCCTTGGAAATTAACATCATAATAATTAAATTGTTTTATGCCTCAGCATATGTCTATAAAAAAGCTGCTGGGGATATTGTTACCGCAGTCTGTAACTGCTAGCCATCATGGAAGCTGGGGGGGCATTGGTGGCATGTGCGTTAGGCACTCGCCTCTCACCAATGTGGTTCAATTCCGGCCTGGGGCATATGTGAGTAGAGTTGTGCGTTGGTTCTCTCCTATGCTACGAGGGTTTTCCTCCCTCCATAAAAATCAAACACTTTCGATATCAGGCTGTGCTTCGTGATTATAATATGGGTTGATGTAGCTGGCAGCCAGGCCGGGGCGCCCATGAAAGCGTTGAAGTCGTATCCGATCCTTCGCAATTGAGCATGCCCATCAGCTGCAAGTAAGGATGATTAGCCTCCCAAATTATCATTATTTTTATTGCTTTTCTAGTGATTCATGTTCACGAACTTTTATACTTGGGTTTTTCAACTTAGTGTAATATTTTGTTCACCGTTTGTGTTTATAAACAATAAAGATATCTCTGTAAACTGTTTTTCAACCCGAGTAGCCTATATTATAGTGTGTTCAACTCTGCTTCGCACGCTAAACTACCAAACCTCATTATAAAAATAATCACCAATTTCATTCGCCTGAAATTAATTGCCATTTTAAAATTGCGGGTGTTTTCATCAATTGAATTGCCAACTCAAGGTTCCCCAGCCCTGGTACACCCTGAATTAACCTTCATGAGTTAATTATCTTAAATTTTTTGGTGCTGCCCTTCATTGTGTTTTTTTTTAACTGCGAGTATTAGAGCTGTCCATAAAAATGCTCTTGCAAATCAGGACCACCTGATGGGAGACGATTCTCACCTGGGCGGCCAAACAGCTGACCATCACCAGCTTAAAGCAGCACGAAGCTTGGAGACTAAAACTCTAATGGCGCTTAACATTTCATACCAGAAATTGCCACCAGATTCATCAACTGAAGTATTCCAGATGAAATTATCACCAAAAGATCATTGATTGCTCCTCCAATATAGGGCCGCATTCGTTAAGCTCAACCGGATCAGCCCTTTTTGGGAATGGTCGTGTTTTACTGCACAAAACAAGCGAGAGAATGGGGGGGGGACGAGGTTGACTGGTGTCGACCCGGGGGAGCTAAAAGAATGCACCCAATGTTCACTCGTCTCAAAACTCCTGCATGCGTATTGGCTCAACAACCAATAGGCATTCTTTCTCACAGGGCGTTTACGAAACGGAGGTTCAGGGTCCGTCTCAGACTCCGGCTCTATATATCATGAAACCATTCTAAATTAACAGGTATCAAAATAGAGGCTTAAGGCTGCGAAAGTAGATTCTCTTGTTTGAAAAGGAAAACAGAATTTCACCGTCAATGAATAAACAACAACCTCATTTATCTCCAACTATAGGTTACCTGAGTACGGTTGAACAACCACAATTAACCATAAGAGACACCACCAACATAGGGCTGGGTAGCTCAGTTGGTAAGAGTGCCGTTGTGATGTTCTGGAGGTCACTGGTTCAAATCCCACTCCAGTCAAATTTGTCTTTGTTAGACTAGGCTTTTCTAATGATCTCCTTCCTGCCAAACATTGATTTCCCGAATCTCGAGGAATTTGGAAAAGGACTTAGAGTAATCGGTGTTTCTTCTATTCATGAAGCCATGTTGCGCCGCTGCCACCGAAACAGACCTTTTCCAAATGAGGTCATTTGAGTATCCATCAGACAGATTTCGAACAAAAGAAATGACTGACGCTTATGCTCTTCTCATATTCCTTCTTCGAATATCTTTTATTGTTCAATCATAGTTGGGGCCTTTTCCAAAACTCGGCTCCGGAGCAGGCTCCGTCTCCAGCTCCATTACGTGAATCCATTCTATTGAAATGAAGGGTATCAAATAGAGACTTTTGGCTACGAATCAGAAGTAGATTCTCTGGTTTGAAGAAGGAAAAAGAGTTTCAGCTTCAATGAAAACCCACAAACTAATATACTGTATTTTCAGCATATGGATGACAGAGACAAAGCCAGAGCCTGAGCCAGAGTTGAGATTTGGAAAAGGCCCTCAGTTTGCCTCTTTGATCACAGCAATGATAAGTATATACCAAGCGACCCACAATCTTAAACTTGAATAATGAAAGATTATTCAATAGGTCATGTGTAACAGTTTGAAACATCGCACTGGCTGCAGCTGTCCAAGTACAAAAGCATTAACAGGTTTTGCATCCCGAATGACTCTCTGTTGTCATGACAATGGGTCCCGGATGCGCCGAAAGACAGCAGGGAATTTGTCACCGTGGTTACGAGTGACCTTCTGACCTTCTTCAGTGCATCGGCCAAGAAGCTCCACCACTGGGTCAGATGCCTAATGGAAAATCAAAAAAATCACTAAAGTTAGAGAAACATAAATTACCTCTGCTAAGGCTCAGCCAGGCTCAGGCCTGCGGGCCTGAAATTTTCTCATGTCAGCCCTGAACTTAACTTTAATCAAGCTTTTAAAATGAATTAAGCCTGGCTTCTGGACACTGTCCATGATCAATGTGGACTCAATCTGTCAATTATGTAATAGTGCCTATGATCTAGGACGCAGCAGGGGATTGCAGTGGTGATTAGCCAAGGCTTGGATTTAAAGGAGCCCAAGTCATCGGATCATCTACCTAGACACTGGTCCTTCCTAGCACTGGTCTACCTAGACACTGGTCCTACCTAGACAGGGGTCCTAACTAGACCCTAGTCCTACCTAGACACTAGTCCTTCCTAGACACTAGTCCTACCTAGACACTAGTCCTACCTAGACCCTAGTCCTACCTAGACCCTAGTCCTACCTAGACACTGGTCCTACCTAGACACTAGTCCTACCTAGACACTAGTCCTACCTAGACACTAGTCCTACCTAGACACTAGTCCTACCTAGACACTAGTCCTTCCTAGACCCTAGTCCTACCTAGACACTAGTCCTTCCTAGAGACAGGTACTACCTAGACACAGGTCCTGCCTAGAGCCTGGTCGTATCTAGACACAGGTCCTACCTAGACACTGGTCCTATCGGGACACTGGTCCCACCTAGACACTGGTCCCACCTGGACACTGGTCCTTTCTAGACACTGGTCCTACCTAGACACTGGTCCTATCTAGACACTGGTCCTACCTAGACACAGGTCCCACCTAGAAACAGGTCCTTCCTAGACACAGATCCTATCTAGACACTGGACCTTCCTAGACACTATTCCTACCTAGACACAGGTCCTACCTAGACACTGGTCCCACCTAGACACAGGTCCTACCTAGACACTGGTTCTACCTAGACACCGGTCCTACCTAGACACAGGTCCTTCCTAGACACAGGTCTTATCTAGACACTGGACCTTCCTAGACACTATTCCTACCTAGACACAGGTCCTCCCTAGACACTGGTCCTACCTAGACACTGGTCCTACCTAGACACAGGTCCTACCTAGACACTTGTCCTTCCTAGACACTAGTCCTTCCTAGACACTAGTCCTACCTAGACACAGGTCCTGCCTAGAGCCTGGTCCTATCTAGACACAGGTCCTACCTAGACACTGGTCCTATCGGGACACTGGTCCCACCTAGACACTGGTCCCACCTAGACACTGGTCCTATCTAGACACTGGTCCTATCTAGACACTGGTCCTACATAGACAGTGGTTCTACCTAGACACCGGTCCTACCTAGAAACAGGTCCTTCCTAGACACAGATCCTATCTAGACACTGGACCTTCCTAGACACTATTCCTACCTAGACACAGGTCCTCCCTAGACACTGGTCCTACCTAGACACTGGTCCTACCTAGACACAGGTCCTACCCAGACACTAGTCCCACTTAGACACAGGTCCAACTTAGACACTGGACCTTCCTAGACACGGATCCTACCTAGACACTGGTCCTTTCTAGACACCGGTCTTACCTAGACACAGGTCCTACCTTGAAACTGGTCCTACCTAGACACTGGACCTTCCTAGACACTAGTCCTACCTATACACTGGTCCTACCTAGACACATGTCCTTCCTAGACATGGGTCCTACCTAGACACTAGTCCTTCCTAGACACAGGTCCTACTTAGAGACTAGCACTGGTTCTACCTAGACACTACTCCTACCTAGAGCCTGATCGTATCTAGTCACAGGTCCTACTTAGACACTGGTCCTTCCTAGCACTGGTTCTACCTAGACACTGGTACTACCTAGACACTGGTTCTACCTAGACACAGGTCCTTCTCAGACACTGGTTCTACCTAGACTTAGGTCCTACCTAGACACTGGTCCTACCTAGAACCTGGTGGTATCTAGTCACAGGTCCTACTTAGACACAGGTCCTTCCTAGCACTGGTTCTACCTCGACACAGGTCCTACCTAGACATTGAACCTACCTGTTCCTCATCCGTCAGCCTTTGAAATAGCGGGTGTTCACTCAAGTGCTGGCACATCCACTCACTAAGCTCCTTGACGTCAGTAATGGTATACAACAGACCCTGTGAATATTCAAAATGTTCAATAACAATCATTGATGAACTGAACACAAAACCATGAATTTAACAAATTCACACCCTAGAGGGGAGAATTTGAGAGCCAGTACACACGTCGTGTTGAAGGAACTCTGGTTCTATAAAAGAACCTCACTATCAAATCGCTGGGTCCGTTCAAATACCAAGAGGACATCTAGTTCTGTGGGAGGGTCTCTTGATCACATAAGCAGGCAGTATGAACATCAATCAGAACTCTGGTTCTATGGGAGAAACTTCTCTTTTACATTGGTGGGCCGGTACAAAGCAGAACCCTGGTTCTATGTGAGAACCTCTCTTTTAAATTAGTGGACCAGTGCAAAGCAGAACTCTGGTTCTATGAGAGAACCTCCTTTTTAACATCAGTGTGCCAGTATAAAGAAGAACCCTGGTTCAATGGGAGAAGCCTGGTTCTATGGAAGAATCTCTTTTTACCTCAGTGGGCCAGTGCAAAGAAGAACCCTTGTTCAATGGAAGAACCTGTCTTTTACTTAGTGGGTAAGAACAAAACAGAACTCTGGTTCTATGGGAGAACCTCTCTTTTTACATCAGTGGGCCAATACAAAGCAGGACCCTGGTTCTATGGGAGAACCTCTATATCACATTACCAGGCCAGTTTGAACATCAAGCGGAACTCTGGTTCTTTCGATGAACCCTTTAAGCTTCTTTGATAAATAAACCAAATCAAAGGCTTACCCCTTCTTCCATGATGTAAGCATACTCTGCCAGGAGCGTCTGATTAATGATTCTCCATTTGTGCTTGGTCTTCTTAAAGTGAGGATCAGGAAATAAGATGAACATCTTGGAAATCTATTGAACAAAAACAAAATGGTATGAGGCGCTTCTGTCAGTATCAGAGTTCTGAGCCAACAGGAGTGCAGAAACCAAGCTCTACAGTGTGTCAGGGAGAGAAACTTTAATATTAGTTGGGCGAAGACACATCAAAGACTGGCCAGGCCTGGGCATTCAGGACTGAAATCTCCCTGTTGTCAGTCCTGAAATTCAATACAATAGAGCTGCTTAAATCAATAAAGCCCAGCTTCTGGAGACTGTTCATGATCAAAGTAGCCTCAATGATTACCTCAATCAGGTTTAGTGTCAACTATGATCCAAGACACAGCAGCGACTTGAAGTTGATAATGGCTGGTGATTATAGATGCCCAAGAGCTCAGGCAAGGCCCAGGACCTGGCCTGGCTTCTCGTTAGTGGCTGGGCCTGACCATCCAGCATTATAAAGTTTCCTTCCCTAAAAAAAAACTTTGTCTACCTGTCCCTTCCTGAAGAAGTTGGGAAGGTGTTTCATGGCATTGCCTCTCAAACAGGCTATGTTCTGGTAGGCTCCTTCCTGATTCTGCCGAAGAGCTCGGACGCGGTCCTGCACGTAATCAGAGACCTTCATTCGGATCTCCATCCCGAGCATCAGCGTTCGAGGGAAGAGCGGCGAGAGTGCGACTGAAGAGAAACCACACCGTATGTTAACCCTCAAACTTTGTTTCCCCGAAACTTGATGAATTTGGAAAAGGACTTCAAGTACCGGTATTTGGTCTGTCAGACCTACATGAAGCAAGGTATTGTGGCTGCTGCCGCTACTGCCAATACAGTCCTTTTTATATAGATTACGTCATTTGAGTTGGGCTCTCAGACAGACATAGGAGAACCCACATTGTTCTCCTTTTTCATCAGGCCCTCGAAACAAATTTCCAATCTTCTTAAAATGTTTTAAACCATCTGACTCGCTGCCCATACTCACCAAGGAGGCCGCCATATCCACAACCAACATCCAAGAACTTCACCTGGGGAGCTTCATGGCAATCACCATTTGAGCTGTCTTTTTCCTCCACCGATCGGCCCACAATTGATGGATAGAGGTTGCTCCAGTCCATTCCATCGGGGTTGACTGGGCTGTGACAAAAGAAAATATAGTTGCAATGAAAAATCCTGGCCTAGGCTTGGTCCCCAGATATGGACCTAATGCTTTGGTCCATATATCCGGTCACACTAATTAAAGTCAACTTCGGCGTCAATTAGAAAGAGGCGTCAACTCGGTGTCAACTCGACGATACCATTTATATAGGGGTGTACAAGTAATGCAATTACCAAGCCATTTAGTTTGTATTAATGTGTAGGGAGTTATAATTACGAATGGCAAAGAGTTCTTTGTTACCTTTGCAAAAAAAAACATACTTGACAGTGTATTATAATTATAGTAGGGGTTGGGGTGGGACAGGTTCACTAATTGGCCATGGTTTGGCACTTGCATCACTCAAACACCCCTACATAAAATGGTATCGTCCAAGTGCTGTAAAAGGCAAGATGGCGGCCAGCGGATGCGTTGCTCAGCAGTGATTTTTTTTTTAAGAGAAAAAACTCAATTTTCTTAGATTTCATGGAATCCGTAAGCAAGACCTTTCGGAATTAGCGGGGAAGTTCTAGGGTAACCGTGATTATTTTCTGCAAACGCGCTTCGTATGCATTCTTCACAAATTCCTTGCTTACCGTTACCAAAAAGGAAACTCCATGTGTTGCTTACAGGTCTGTAGATAAGCGCGAAGTGACGTCATTCCAAATCTCGCCGACCTTAAATTAAGTTGTACGGGTTTTAAGACAAAAAGCTGCCATAATTGTTTAATCATATTACAGGGTACTTCAAAGAAGGATTATTGTCTGAGGAAAAACTATGACTCGACAGTGAAAGTCGTACAGAACACGATTTCTGCTTCTTGACAAAAATATTCGGAAAACAGTTCTCGACGACGGGCTGTTTGTTCGTGATTTTTCCGTAGCTTGCGCCATCTACACGTTAGTTTTCATCGGTTGTCAAGTTATGAGAATAAAAGTACCCGGATGTCCGCGCTGATCTAGAGAGAGTGACTAACTAGTGACTTTGTCTAACTCAACTGTGTGTTAGTCTAGTAGTAGGCCTATGTAGGGCTAGGCCTATGTGAGTCAGTGAGTATGTGGCATGTGTGGTCACGGAATTATTCCCAGCAGATTTTGTTCAATGATGACCCCACATGGCTAGTTACTTATTGAATAACTGTTAGGCCTACATCAGCAAAGTTTCGGGGCTTTCATTCCTATACTTACTATTCAAACGAGTGGTCGGAATGTGGGTTAGAATGGGCCCGCTGTCTATAAAACTTCTTCTGTGGCATGGGCGCAGCCATCTTGGAATATTGTTGACCAATGATAACTCTTGGTGGCGCTATTCAGAAATAAAAACTGCGCCCTCTCTTCTCAACCTTTCAATGAATTTCCCAGTTTTAACATCTAAAGAAAAGACCAAACTATCATATTAATTTTTTCCTTAAAAATCGCACAACCTCGTTCAATTTTAAAGCTGTGGTACAGAATTTATTGTTGGCAACTTACTTACGGAAGCGGCTGCGACCTCTTCCATTAAAAATCCTTAATAGTAGTAAGCCATAGCCATTCATTTTAGTACGGACACGGCTATACAGGGAACCACCCACGAAGCCACACAGAAAACCTATGGGATAACCTCTTGCCTTCGCTGGTTCACGATCCAGTGTCAACTTTCTATTCCTGCACGCACGTGCACTATTGACTGACTATCTTCCAGAGTGCCATTCGGTAACCCACTAGAGACGTCTGGGTGTCGGACATGCCATCAGAATGACAAAAACATGACGAAAAATAATAATTAGGCCTACTGCATTATTTCAATTATGGTTTAATACCGCCAAATGAGATCCAATAAATTGCTTTTTTTTTATTCAGGCATCCTAATTGAAAAGAGGAAAATCTGCATATTCCGTCAGGGAATGGACGAAAAAGGCAGGCGGAGAGTTTGGAGTGCAAAGCGAGCTGCAAGGCCTGGTAAGTTTGCAAATTTTTTGACGGAACTGTAATCATCACTTCGACACTTGAACTTGTGTCAGAAATTAATTTCGCGAGACCCAAATTTGTCGACATAACCTGACTTCCGTAATTTTTGTAAAAATAAGAAGTCTTATTTGATAAATTGCTGTCTTTGTTATCATGGCTGAGAATTTAAGATCATGTAGGCCTACTTAATTTCACAGCTCGCCCTGTTTTACTGGAATACTTTTATTTACTAAAATAATTTTCCCTAGACTGTTTGTTTTTACTTTTAATATTTGCCTGCAAAATAATTTGTTTAATGTTAATGACAATAATTTTATTGTACATTTAAAATTGTGTGATTTTTCTATTACTTCTTATTGGTGGCAAAAAGAGCCAAAATCAATAGATTTTAGATTTAAATATTATTGCAAAAATGAGAACAAAATAAGAAATAAAATGAACTAGCCTAATTTCAAAAAAAAAATTATTAGAATTTAACAAAATGAGAACGAATCAAAAACCCAATAACAACAAATTAAGTAAAAATCTGTGGAATTTATTGGCAATTTCAAAGAGCTATTAACAAAAATAAATCTAACCATTTTTAATGGAGCAATAAAACATTCTGAAAATCAAAGCAAGAGAATGGAAAAAAAGACTAAACACCAAATAACGTTAGAGGCTTGCAGTGATGTACGTAAGTGTATACAGGCTTCCTTTCTTTACGTGATTGCCTCTTGACTTCACTGGTTTTTATCGTTTTCTGCCATGTTTGTATACTTTGCAGTCATGACTCTTACATGAATGTTGGCGAATACTTTGTCTTCATCAATGCGATCATCGTGATTTATATTAATGCGCACCCCTTTACAAAAATGGTTTAGTCCAATGCTCCAAAAACTTTTTTTTTTTATTTGTATGTATACGGTCATCTTTCCGCAAGCGGGAGGGTAACAAAAGTCAATCGTTGTGTTTTCAAAACAAAAATTGAACCTCTAACTCTAGAACAAAGAAACATTGATTGGAGTGGGATTCAAACCAGGGACCTCCGGAATACCATACAGGTGCTCTTACCAAGTGAGCTACCAAGCGGTCCCAGCCCTATGTTGGTGGTGACCCCAATAGTCAATTATCTTTGTTCGTTTGTCAGTCAGAAGCCATGGATCACACGCACATCATACCGCTACATCCCAAGGATCATTTCAAGCCTGGAATTTAACAGAGGCCACGGAGGCTATGGCCTTTGTTGCCCTGGTTCTTGGCCTTGGTGCCCCTTCAGATATTTCCAAATACATTTTGACTTCCCAATGGAAATGCCCCTTGCAATGGAAAAGTGGCCTTGCCTCTTTCAGAACCAAATTCCAGGCCTGTCATTTTATCGATACGTGCAGCATTTGTCATAGCGACCATAATCTCTGAAAACTGATTGGTTGATTTTGTTTTGAATATTTGAATTTCAGAGCTGCGTGAGTACCACGATTGGGAGAAGTATGGCTATCACCGAACCTACGACCTGACGACAGCGGGCATCAAGGAGGGGGTGGAACGGGTCGACTCTAGGACGACATCCACCGAAGAGTTCATCCGTCGGTTTGAGAAGCCAGGCATACCGTGTGTGCTGACCAATGATCAGAGTGACTGGCCAGCGAGGGAAAAATGGACCCCAGAGGTATTAAATGGTCATCTCATGCCGTTGAGAAATGAAAAGCACTAGACATATACCGGTAGACCTTTCTTTTATTAAAATGTAATATCATACTTTGACTTTTTATCAAAGAAATACAGATTCGAATGGGCAAAAATATCAAGAAAGATACAGTAACAGTCATCTGTGAAAATTTCTGTCCCATACGGTGCCCACTTTTTGAGAAAACAGTGAAAAACGGCCACAGTATTTCTTAAGTCTTTTCTCTTTATTTTTGATCTTCAAAAGATTAAAAATAATTTTGGTCACTGGTTTTACTCTTTTGTGGATAAATGCAGCATTTCTGGCAGAACAATTTTAACAGTATGATTCTACCATCACCATCTTTATACCCTGTAAGTTGTATGTAAATCGGTGGAGATTTCTGTTTCGGTATGCTACAAAAGTATGATACTAACTTTAAAGGTACAATACATGAATTGGTAAAGGTCACAGGACTGCACTAAAACTTTGTCTGATCAAACATGTACGAAATAATAAACCTGTGAAAATTTTAGCTCAATCGGACATCTGAGTCACGAGAAAATAGCGAAAACCCAACTTGATTTTTCTTATAAAACATGAAGAATAATTTACTTTATGTTTGTTCAAAAAATCGTTCGGACGAGCAATCTTTGGAAAAAGACACTAAATCTTGATTTGCTTGGAAAACCCAGCATCTGATGAACCAAGATTTCCCATGGTGACTCTTTGCACTGTCTACGAACTGTTGAGTCCATTTTCTGTCTCAAACTCAATAAATTATTTTTTGGAGGCCTTGCAAATCCTATATGCTCCTGGGGCTGATTTCACTAACGCTTTGCGATCATTGCTTAGCCCAAATCCATCGCTAAACGGGAAATTGATCGCTACTTTGTGTAGGAATTTTCCGTTTAGCGATGGATTTTTTGCCTAGCGATGATCGCAAAGCGTTAGTGAAATCGGCCCCTGGCCTTAAATGTATGATAAAATCTGTATGTCTTGTAGCGCCTTGCCAAGAAGTATCGCAACCAGCGTTTCAAGTGCGGGGAGGATGACGAGGGCTACTCCGTCAAGATGAAGATGAAATATTACATCAAATATGCGGCCAACAACAGAGACGACAGTCCCTTGTACATCTTCGACAGCAGTTTCGCCGAGGTGAGTAATGAATATACCCACGATTAGGTGTTTTCTACACTAACCTTTGACACTTACCACACAAAGCAAGGGCTATTTACCACACACTACTCTAACCTTAAGCCTAGCCCTTTTTACCCTAGTCCTAACCCCAGATGAGGTTTCCTCGACCCTAACCCTAGACACTTTCCACACAAAGCAAGGGCTGGTTACCACACACTAGCCTAACCCTTACCCTAACCCTTTTAACCCTAATTCTAACCCCAGATGAGGTTTCCTCGACCCTAACCCTCTACACTTAACACCCAAGGCAAGGGCTGCTTACCACACACTACCCATACCCCAAACCCTAACCTGTATACATCTTCAGCAGCAGTTTCGCTGAGGTGTGTAGTAAATATACCCAAGATAAGGTTTTCTTCAACCCTAACCCTCTACATTTACCACCCAAGACAAGGGCTGCTTACCACACACTACTCTAACCCTAAACCTTGTACATATTCGACAGCATTTTCGCTGAGGTGAAATAAACCCCCTATAATGCTTCCTCTGTTAGATTGATAAGTTTTTTGTGAATATACAACTTAAACCCTCTTTTAATACCACTCAAGACAAGGGCTGCTTACCACACACTAACTTAGCCTAACCCTAACTCTTAACCCTTGTACATCTTCGCTAGCAGTTTCACTGAGGTAAGTAGCGGTTTAGAACCAGTTTTGTAAATATTCAGTCCTTACCCTTTTTACGGATCAACCTAATTAAATGTGAGTAGGGTTGTGCATTGCTTCTCACCTACCACAAGGGTTCTTCTTTGTTGCTTAAAGGTAAAATCATACTTTGGTTTTTATCAAAGAAATACAGATTCATGGGCAAAAATACCAAGGCAGATACAACAGTCATCTGTGAAAATTTCAGTCCATACGGTGCCAACTTTTTGAGAAAACAGTGAAAAACGGCCACTGTAATTCTAAAGTCTTTTCTCTTTTATTTTTGATCTTTTAAAAGATCCAAAACAATTTTGTCGTTGTTTCACTAATATCTGGATAAATACACCATTTCAGACGGAAACATTTTAAGGGTAGATTTCTACCACCACCATCTTCATATCCTGTAAGTTATACATAAATCTGTGAACATTTCTGTTTTGGTTTCTTACCAAAGTATGATACTACCTTTAACTGACCTCCATTTGTTCTTCTTTCATTCAACAGCACAGTAAACAGAAACAGCTGCTAAACGACTACACCGTGCCAAAATTCTTCAGGGACGATCTGTTTAAGTACGTCGGGGAGGACCGCCGGCCGCCGTTTCGCTGGATCGTCATCGGTCCCGGGCGATCGGGCACCGGAATCCACATCGACCCCCTCGGAACGAGCGCCTGGAACGCCCTCATAAGTGGACACAAAAGGTACGAAGTAATATTTGGCTGAGCCATATATCCGTGGAAATTTCTAAGGGATAGAAATACTGGTTGAGCCCAGCCAGTGAAAAGCCCGGCCAGGCCTGGGCCTTCTGGCCTGAAATCCTCCTCTTGTCAGCCCTGAACTTCACTACAATAGAGCTGCTTCAAATCAATCAAGCCTGGCTTCTGGATACTGTCCATGATCAATGTGGACTCAATCTGTCAATCAGGTTTATTGTGCCAACTATGATCCAGGACACAGCAGGGTCTTGAAGATGATAGTTCAAGGCTGGGGATTATAGAAGCCCAAGAGCCCAGGCAAAGCCCAGGCCTGGCCAGGCTTTTCAACTATGATCCAGGACACAGCAGGGTCTTGAAGTTGATAGTTCAAGGCTAGGGATTATAGAAGCTCAAGTGCCCAGCCAAAGACCAGGCCTTGCCAGGCTTTTCAGTGACTTGATCCAGGACACAGCAGGGACTTGAAGTTGATAGTTCAAGGCTAGGGATTATAGAAGCTCAAGAGCCCAGCCAAAGCCCAGGCCTGGCCAGGCTTTTCAACTATGATCCAGGACACAGCAGGGTCTTGAAGTTGATAGTTCAAGGCTAGGGATTATAGAAGCTCAAGTGCCCAGCCAAAGACCAGGCCTTGCCAGGCTTTTCAGTGACTTGATCCAGGACACAGCAGGGGCTTGAAGTTGATAGTTCAAGGCTGGGGATTATAGAAGCCCAAGAGCCTAGGCAAAGCCCAGGTCCTGCCAGGCTTTTCAGTGGTTGGCCACGATTGTATTTATTAAAGTTTGTCTCCCTTTGTGCTGATGACAGCAGAATGATGGCCAACATCTGGTTGAGAAGGATCACATCTGCCGAGTCAAAAGAAAACTTAGTGGACAAAATCTCCATCCCACCTCCATCCTTTCATCTCACTTTTATCTCAGCCAAAACCTCAAGGGAAACTAGCAGTATGTGAGTGGTTTCATGGCTTCTGACTGCCAAACAAACAAAGATAATTGACTATGAGGGTCAACACCAACTTCGGACTGGATAGCTCAGTTGGTAAGAGCACCAGTACTGTATTCCGTGGGTCGCTTGTTCGTATCCTGCTCCAGTCAAGTTTTCTTTGTTCACCCTTCATTTTTACCTTTTTGTCTTGACAGGTGGGTGATGTTCCCTACCCACACCCCTAAGGAGTTGTTGAAAGTCACTCAGGAGGAGGGAGGGAGGCAGAGGGACGAAGCCATCACCTGGTTCAATGTCATCTATCCCCGCTGTAAGCTGCCGACGTGGCCCAAGGACTGCCAACCGGTAGGTGATAGTAAGAGGCTTGGAGTCAGGAGACGCTGACGCATTTCGCTCCTCACACTTTATACAAATATCACATAGTATGAGGGTGGACAGTTGGAGGTGTTGGAAGTTGACAAACTTAGTTCTCTAGGCGATTTAATTATCTGGTTACAAATTTCCACAAACCGTTAGCCGAAACTGAAAGGACCAAAGAAGGGACGAACGTTTGGCTCATGATCAACAACCAAAATAGTAGAAACTGTAGAATACATACTTGAATTTCAGTCAGTTATTTCGTCCATTTAGCCAAGTAGAAACATACTTTTCACATACTGGATCTAAAAGAAACATTGTACGTACTTGATCTAAATGCTTGATGAAAAAATTACATCCTAAAATGCATTCTGAAAGTGACGATCACATTAGAGAAGACGTATATTTACCATAAATCGTGCACTGAGTAATTTTATCTATACCTATACCTATCTACATGATCTATATATGTATTTTCCCGTCTGGCAGAACTGCATAACAAAGGGAACAATACAAAAGACTTTTCCTCGCTATAATTCCTTTGTCACTTCTTCTTCAATAAGCTGGAGATTATTCAAGGCCCGGGCGAGACCGTCTTCGTCCCCGGCGGCTGGTGGCACGTGGTCATCAACGTGGACATGACCATCGCGGTCACCCAGAACTTCTGCAGCCAGACCAATTTCCCCACGGTGTGGCACAAGACGGTCAGAGGACGGCCAAAGCTGTCCAAGAAATGGCTCTTGGCACTGAAGGTAAAAACACACATCAACTTTAATCGTCATAAGGGAGAGGAATCTTAAATACTAGTCAAGCCAGCCGCTGAAAAGCCAGGCCAGGCCAGGGCATTCAGGCCTGAAGTCCTCCTCTTGTCAGCCCTGAACCTCACTACGATGGAGCTGCTTCAAATCAATCAAGCCTGGCTTCTGGATACTGTCCATGATCAATGTGGACTCAATCCGTCAATCAGGTTTATAGTGCCAACTATGATCCAGGACACAGCAGGGTCTTGAAGTTGATAGTTCAAGGCTGGGGATTATAGAAGCTCAAGAGCCCAGGCAAAGCCCAGGCCTGGCCTGGCTTTTCAACTATGATCCAGGACACAACAGGGGCTTGAAGTTGATAGTTCAGGGCTACGGATTTAGAAGCCAAAGACGCCAGTCAATTGAGCAATCGATCGATTAATCGATCAGTCAATCGGTTGATCAATCGATCAGTCGATCGGTTGATCGGTCAGTCAATCGGTTGATCAATCGATCAGTCGATCGGTTAATCAATCGATCAGTCAATCAAAGTCTCTTGCACTGGGTACTACTTACAGCCATTCAGCTGCATCCATAGACCCTACTTTCGAAGTGAGGCTTGGGCTGCATCCGAAACCAGTTGTCTAGAGCTAGGTCTAGGTCTTCGGCGCGGCCACTGCAAATGCACAGGAACACGCTGACTAGATGTAGCCGTAGCTCTGGAAGCCAGTTTCAGACATGGCCTTAGATTCAAAGTTGTCTTGTACCAGTCTTATATTTCTGGATAAATACATAATTTCAGGTGGAAATATTTGAACGGTATGTTTCTACCAACACCATCATCATATCCTGAAAGTTATACGTAAATCTCTGAACATTTCCGTTTGGGTATGTTACCAATCCTGTGCTGTACCTTTTGGGGTTTTGTCTGGGAGGAGAGGTTCAATGAACTTACAGTGTCCTCCCAAAAATTGGCGCATTGTGGGGAAACTACGGGCCTGTTTGCTTCAGGCATGCAATCATATAGATGATACCTCTTCTGTACTGTACCTTTAAAGTCTTTAGCTTGATGCCACATCGTTGGCGACAACAGCGAGCCAGTCGGGAGATCCTAATGATTAATTTTGTTGGTTTCTGTCGTTGCACAGAGAGAGAAGCCGGAGTTGGCCGCCATAGCCGATCAGGTTGACCTGTCCCGTCCCTCCGGTCTGCAGTCGGACAGCAGCAGCAGCTCGTCGAGCTCCAGTTCCTCCAGCAGCGACAGCGCCTGCTCCTGCTGCGGGCACAGCGCATCGTCAGACAGCGACAGCCAGAGAGAATCCGACAGGCGAACCAAAAGGTAAAATTAAATCACCATTTCATAATATAATGGAAAAATTGACTGGAGCAGGATTCAAACCGGCGACTTCCTGAATACCGTACATGTGCTCTACCTACAAAGCTATTCAGCCCTACGTTGGTGGTGTCCCTTAATACTTACCTTAAATCTTTGAGTGATCCCCCATGTACCGTTCTCAGGTTGCAGCACTGCTGCGCGTATTGGTGAAATGATCCTTGGGGTATGGCGGAGTGTGTATGGTTTCACTGCTTCTGACTGTCAAACGAACAAAGATGATTGACTATTGGGGTCACCACCAACCTAGGGTTGGATAGCGCAGTTGGTAGAAGAGCATCTGTATGGTTTTCAGGAGGTCGCTGGTTCGAATCTTGCTCCAGTTAATTTTTCTTTTTCACCTTTCAAGTAATAAACTGCTCATCAAACCAAAATAATTACCTGAAATTTATAAAATGCTAGGAGTTTGGAAGGCCTCACGCATTTCGATCCTAGCAGGATCTTTATCAAAGGCTTAAGCATAATTATAAACAAATACATCTAAAAATGTAAATAGATATTATTTTATAGATTGCTTAAGGATACAAGCACCGTTGGCCCTGGTTAAAGTTATAAAAGCCTGGGCAAAGCCCTGGTTTTGCCTGCCTTTTCAGTGATTGCCCCCAAGCAGCGTTAAATTTTCTCTCCCTTAGTTGCCTAATTTCCCTAATTTATACGTTCCCTTTAAACCAGACGCAAAATGTCAGTCTCTGCAAGCTCGCCGGACAGCATTCAGAACGAAGACCCCTACGAGCAAGCCGGCGGCCGTTACACCCAGTCACATGACAGCACGTCGGACCAATCAGCGCACTCGTCTCACCTCTGCCTGCAGCCGTTTGACCAATCACTGCAATCGTATCATCCCTGCTCTCAGCAGGTTGACCAATCAGCGCACTTGTCTCATCCCTGCTACCAGCAGATCAGCCAATCAGCGCACTCGTCTCACCCCTGCCTTCAGCAGGTTGACCAATCAGCACACTTGTCTCATCCCTGCCCACAGCAGGTTGGCCAATCAGCACACTCGTCTCATCCCTACTACCAGCAGGTTGACCAATCAGAGAGTTCGGTCCATAGCACCAGATAATGATGGTTGGTAGTGCCTGTGTGTGTGTGGATATTCTATACATGTTTCTGGTGCTACATGGTCAAAAAAAGCAAAATAGATACAACCAAAATTTTTTTTTGTCTGTTTTGAAATATCAGGTATTAAAAAACTCAGTATATAAACTTGAAATATGGCATTTATACCTTTAAGCAGTCGTAGTAACCAGTTGCTGTGTAGGGTTTCGGGAGAGAAACTTTAATACTGCTTGGGAGGCCAGCCACTTGAAAGCCTGGCCAGGCCTGGGCTTTGCCTGGGCTCTTGGGCTTCTATAATCCCCAGCCTTGAACTATCAACTTCAAGCCCCTGCTGTGTCCTGGATCATAGTTGAAAAGCCAGGCCAGACCTGGGCTTTGCCTGGGCTCTTGGGCTTCTATAATCCCCAGCCTTGAACTATCAACTTCGAGTCCCTGCTGTGTCCTGGATCATAGTTGAAAAGCCTGGCCAGGACTGGGCTTTGCCTGGGCTCTTGGGCTTCTATAATCCCCCAGCCTTCAACTATCAACTTCAAGTCCCTGCTGTGTCCTGGATCATAGTTGAAAAGCCTGGCCAGGACTGGGCTTTGCCTGGGCTCTTGGGCTTCTATAATCCCCCAGCCTTCAACTATCAACTTCAAGTCCCTGCTGTGTCCTGGATCATAGTTGAAAAGCCAGGCCAGGCCTGGGCTTTGCCTGGGCTCTTGGGCTTCTATAATTCCCAGCCTTGAACTATCAACTTCTAGTCCACTCCCTGCTGTGTCCTGGATCATAGTTGAAAAGCCTGGCCAGACCTGGGCTTTGCCTGGGCTCTTGGGCTTCTATTATCACCCAGCCTTGAACTATCAACTTCAAGCCCCTGCTGTGTCCTGGATCATACTTGGCACTATAAACCTGATTGACAGATTGAGTCCACATTGATCATGGACAGTATCCAGAAGCCAGGCTTGATTGATTTTAAGCAGCTCTATTGTAGTGAAATGTAGGGTTGACAAAATGAGGATTTCAGGCCTGAAGGCCCAGGCCTGGCCAGGCTTTTCAGTGGCTGGGCCCCACCAGTGGTCAAGTTTCTCTCACTAACTTTAACAACAGCATTTATAGATATAAACCAATATAGTCGTAGTAGTAAGTCGCTGCATAATACCAAATGCCCTAAAAGTTATATTACCCATGTTTTTGATAATAGTATTGCAATATTTGCACAGTGTATTTAAAGGTAGTATCATACTTTGGTAAGAGACCAAAACAGACATGTTCACAGATTTACGTATAACTTACAGGGTATGAAGATGGTGATCAGTAGTGTAGACACGTTCTCAGACCTGGGGGGGTTGATCATGTAGCTGGGTCGTACTTCCATATACGTTTGTGCACAAAATCATTTTTTATATATATAAAAAGTGAAAACCTGGGGGGGGTTGCAACCCCCCCTAGCCCCCCCCCCCCCCCCCCCCCCCCCGGGATGGTGATGGTAGAAACCTACCGTTAAAATTGTTCCCGCCTGAAATGGTGTATTTATCCAGAAATGAGTAAAACAACGACCGAAAATCTTTTTTATCTTTTAAAAGATCAAAAATAAAAGAGAAAAGACTTCAGAAATACTGTGGCCGTTTTTCACGATTTTCTCAAAACGTGGGCACCGTATGGAATTGAAATTTTCACAGATGACTGTGACTATATCTTCCTTGATATTTTTGCCCATGAATCTGTACTTCTCTGACAAAAACCAAAGTATGATACTACCTATTTTCTGGTCAACTCATATGCTATTAAAAAAAGATCATATCATTAGAATTTGGGCGGTTCCAAATTGCGCCACCAAGAGTTTGCCAACTCGATGGCCAATCACAATTCACGGGATTTGTCGACATGAAATGCGCACCTGGAAAGGGTCAACAGATTTTTGTGCATTGTGATTGGCCAATGCGTCGTTAACTCGTGGTGGCGCACTTTTGTGAATCGTCAGAATTATCAATGTTTACTTTGGTAAAAGTAGATTTCTTGTGAGGTATAAGAAGGAAAAATCTTGTGACTTGCTGTTTTTGATATCCACTATGATGAATACTATGGTATTCGTCAAAGTATCCGGATATCTACTATGATCTAATAGTATCCATCACGATATTTCATTGCTATTTGTTGTAGTTTTCCAACATTTTAGTCACTGTGGTATCCATGATTAACCTTAACCCACTGTTTTTACCACAGTATACCTTTCATACCTTTCCTGTGTTAAGTGGGTATCCTGCATACCAAAATACACCACAGTGTGGATTGGGTGGTAAACACATGGTTTATGATCCAGTTCCCCCTGTGGAGACTGTGGTAGTGTATGGTAAGCAGCTCTTGTCTTGTATGGTGGGTGCAGAGGGTTAGGGTTAATATCCAATCCCCTTGTGGAGACTGGTAGTGTATGGTAAGCAGCTCTTGTCGTGTATGGTAGGTGCAGAGCGTTAGGGTTAATATCCAGTCCCCCTGTGGAGACTGGTAGTGTATGGTAAGCAGCTCTTGTCTTGTGTGGTAGGTGCAGCGGGTTAGGGTTAATATCCAGTTCCCCTGTGGAGACTGTGTTAGTGTATGGTAAGCAGCTCTTGTCTTGGAAGATGCAGAGGGTTAGGGTTAAAGCATCTACTATTTGTATCGGTCATAGCATAGATCATGATATGTGTAACTTTTATTTTGAAAGACAGAACTGTAGGGCCCAGGCACTGTAACTTTATATGGGGCTTGATGGTCCAAGTCACTGGTGTCGATTTCTTTTCATGATTGGGGGGATGATTGGTGATTTGGTGTCCTATGCGAGGGAGCGGAGCGACCGAGCGGGGGAGGCTGTGGGAGGGGGGATACCCCCCTACCAAACCAGGGACTTTTTGATAAAAATATAGTCGAAAAGTCGCATTTTAGAGCATTTAAAAATGATATTCAGAAGAATTAAACAGTATAAATTCACTGCGAAGACTCAAAAAACAACAAGGATCATGTAATATTTCTATACAATAAACTTGAATGACGTTCAACCTCAAAATATTGGGGGGATGATAATACACGCCATCCCCCACCTCAAATATTGGGGGGATATATCCCCCCATCCCCCCGGGATCAACACCCGTGGTCCAAGTAAAAAAAATGTGCCATAGGGATACTGCACAGTGTGGTATTTTGAAGGACACAGGACTGTAGAGCCAAGGCACTGTAACTTTATATGGGGGCTTTATGACCCAACTTGGTCCTAGTCCAAAGAATGTGCCATAGGGATACTGCACAGTGTGGTATTTTGAAGGATACAGGACTGTAGAGCCCAGGCACTGTAACTTTATATGGGGGCTTGATGACCCAACTTGGTCCTAGTCCACAGAATGTGCCATAGGGATACTGCACAGTGTGGTATTTTGAAGGACACAGGACTGTAGAGCCCAGACGCTGTAACTTGAAATGGGGGCTTGATGGCCCAACTTGGTCCAAGTCCAAAGAATGTGCCATAGGGATACTGCACAGTGTTTTATTTTGAAGGACACAGGACAGTAGAGCCCAGGCACTGTAACTTTGTAAAAGTTTTCTCCATATCTGGACGTGTTTCTTTCAAGTCTAGTTATTAAATAAAGACAGGAATTACGTTGTACATAATTATGCGCTGAAATGAAGTGATTTTTTTTTTTGCAGCTCTTGGATTATAAATCCTGCTCGGATTGTGAAGATAAAGTCATGATTTCTTCTGAAGACAAAAAGATTAGAAAATGTTTGATGCAAGTTAAATGCCTTAGTCGGGTGCGTTTTCATCAAAGCAATATTCCACTACTTGGAAATTGCGCCTAAATTAAAGTATCGATTTGGACATTGTCAACAAATCAACCGACAGTTCATGCTTCATTAAGCATGGACAAAAACACGACATCTGGTGCCCTAGTCAACCGTACGCAACAATAATTAACTAGCACATTCCAGAAAATATCCATGAACACCACGATTCGTCTTTACTTATTTTAAAACTCACAGTATATATATAGGGTGTAGACCAGTAAATAATTTTCCATAGGCTCCCATTAATGGGCAATTTAAAAAAAATAGAAAAATACTCAGAAGTTTCTCATACATTGAAGCTTTACACCAAAATGAAGCTGAGAACTTTAATTTTCATATCAATTTTCAATTTTCATTTCAATGTGGGGTACTGTGGCCTACTGGTCTGGCGTGTCGTACCGGTACTCAAGATCTTGTGGTCAATCTACAGATTGTTTGTTCGAATCCAGCCATGGGCTAGTGGTGCTTGCGTCCTTGGGCAAGACGCTTTATCACACATTGCTCCTCTTCACCCAAGTGTAAATGGGTACCTGTGAGGGTAGAGATGGCTTTGTGGTTTGATTAGCCCTGCGCGCTTTGCAGGCAGCTGCGGGCTGAATACTCCTCAGGGAGCTGAGATTGTTTCAGGAATGTAAATGGGCCATATGACCGGGGATAATAATAATGTATAAAGCGTTGTGAAACCCTTCTTGTGTGTAAGAACGCTATATAAATGCCCAAATTATTATTATTATTATAATTTTCTATAATTGTAACCAATGACTTTTTGAGAAAAATCCATCCAAAGGAAAATACCCCTGAAAACGGCCATGTTGACTGGTGCCAGACTAAAAAAATGTACCCCTCCCCTAGCCCTACATGCCCAAGTAGAGCGAGTTTAGGGCCTGATTGCACCCAAACAGCTCAAAGTTGAAAGTCCAAACTCTGGTGACCGGGTTCCATCCATTTTCTTGACAAGACTTCCCATCATGACCCAGCAAATGATTTTAAAAAAGATGTTGAGGGTATCCAAAAAAATTAGTGAACTCCGCAGACTGATCTGGACCTATTTACTGGTCTGCACCCTTAGGTTATTATACCCAATGTGATACTCAGTTCTGCTCACGCCCTCTACCGTCTCCAATTACTGGCAGACTTATCTTTGGGGGATAACGAAACGGAGGCTCGGGTTCCGGCCCCATTTCTTGAATCCATTCTAAAATTACGGCTTTTGGCTGCGGTTCGGAAGTAGATTCTCTGGTTTGAAAAGGAAAACAGAGCTTCTATTCACGCGAAATGGAATGACGCAGCGTTTGAAATTGTTCGCTCATTCACCGAAAATGACCGGAAAAACCAGACTTACGTGTTGCTCTTGTCATCATTTTGTTGAATTTGATTAATTCAAATCGAATAAATCGATTGATAAATAAATTGAATGGACTTCTTGTTTGTGTTTTCTTTGTGGCTCAGTATAAAAACGCATTTCTTGTAGTAATGTAGTTGATTCTGTAGTCCCTATTCTAAATGCATAGCCCCCCAAAAATTGTTTGGGCCCTCAATCTAACCTGTGCGTTGTTGGTCGTTGAGGGCGGTATACATGTACGCCATCCGTCGCAAACAGTTCGTCGGGCGAAGTTTTCCGGTGAATGGTCAAGTATGCTAATAAACCGGTTAGAGTCCCTGACGTCACAGAATGACTGGACAGCGCCGCGGCCGCCATGAGTCATCATGGACTGGTCATCATGGACTGGTCATCAGACGTACTGACAGGCTGGCTGAGTCAGGGGCTATAGTTTTCGATTCGATAAACCCATTTCGAAACTTTAAATCATCTTATAGTTTTCGATTAAAAGAAAAATGGTTAAAAAAAATCGACTCTTTTCACATATAGCACTATAACTGTATCATTTTAGTGTCAAACTTCACACCATTATGCTATGATTGAAATATTATAATTTGCAAATGAATTATCATAATGATCCCACATGGTTATACATTAGTTCAAGTGACATTTTAGTTAGTTGGTAGGCCTACATTTTGATTGAGGTATATTGTAATCGCACATAAACACAGATGCTAGATTTAAATTAGATTTATAAATTTGACTGAATACTCTTTCAAATAAAAAAAAGGCACAAAAGTTCATTGTAAAAACTGAAATTCTTATCACCATTCTGTGATCCGCGTCAGTCAAAAGTGGCTTATTTTGTCCTTTAATTTTTAAAAATTAACGAGGCTGTCTTCCATTGTTTGACATAGAATACACGATTAGACAATGTGTTTTTTTTTAATTTACGTTAGAATTGTATTTCAGTGTGATGGTTAAACTCAAGTGCAAAACAAGCTAAAATGCTATCACCGTTTACATGATCTTTTAAAATACGAATCTTTAAATTTCTGTGAAGAAAATGACAATCAAACGTTTGGTTTCAAAATTCTCAAATGAGATTTTGAATACTGATAGCTAGAACCGATTGCTTTGAAGGTAGAAGTGTGTGTGGCGACCCAGGGCAACATTTTTACATCATTATTCTATGTCTAATCATGTATTTTTTTTTGTTAGCTAGCTGTAGAGCTAGGATAATGTGCCCTATCCCAGCCAGACAAACTTTTTACATCATCATTCTATGTCTTATCATCATTCTGTAGCTGTAGAGCTAGGATAATGTGCGGTGTCCCCAGTCAGACAAAATTTTTACATCATTATTCTATGTTTAATCATTTTTTTGGCTGGCTAGCTGTAGAGCTATAGGAAAACATGCTGTGTCCCAGAGACAACATTTTTACATCATTATTCTATGTCTAATCATTTATTTTTTGCTAGCTAGCTGTAGAGCTTCCCTAAAATGCCGTCCCAGCTAGTAACCCAATATTCTATGTCTTATTGTTTATTTTGTCGCCTAAATAGCTGTAGAGCTACGATAATGTGCCCTGCCCCAGCTAGACAACACTATAAGTTACATCATTATTCTATGTTTATAAATCTTTTTGTTGGCTATAGCTACATCATTATTCTATAATGTTTAAAGGTAGTATCATACTTTGGCAAGAAACCAAAACAGAAATGTTCACAGATTTACGTATAACTTACAGGGTATACAGATGGTGGTGGTAGAAACATACCGTTAAAATGTTTCCGCCTGAAATGCTGTTTTTATCCAGAAATTAGTAAAACAACGACCGAAATCTTTTTGATCTTTTAAAAGATCAAATATAAAAGAGAAAAGACTTAAGAAGTATACTGAGACCGTCTTTCAATGTTTTCTCAAAAAGTGGGCACCGTATGGGACTGAAATTTTCACAGATGACTGTTTCTGTATCTTCCTTGATTATTTTGCCCATGAATCTGTATTTCTTTGACACGGAAAAACCAAAGAATGATGTATACCTTTAATCTTTTTGTTGGCTAGCTACATCATTATTCTATGTTTAATTATTTTTTTTTGTTAGCTAGCTGTAGAGCAAGGAGAATGTGCCCTATCCCAGCCAGACAACATTTTTACATCACCATTCTATGTCTAATCATCATTCTGTAGCCTAAATAGCTGTGAGCGGCCACCTGTTTTGCAAACTAAAATGATTCAGCACACGGGTGTCCGCCGCAGTATGAAAGTTCACGTACGGTGCGTGCAGCATATGCATGATGCGTGCGTGTGATACGTGCTGCACTCATTCGTGTAGCTAGCCAACATTTTGGGGCTTATAAATGTTTCAGCGTTGCGAAAGGCGAACCCAGGCATAATTTTATGATGCGAGACGGGTTTTTTTTTTTGCCTCATCTATTTTTTTTTACTCGTGTGGCTGTGGCTGACTGCGCATGCGTGGTTGGGCTGAGCCCCGCCGCTATATTGCTTACTGCGGCAATAGGCGTAATTGGTTGCTCGTGTGTAGTGTATATTGCTGAGTGGATGCATGCAGTGTGCGGCGCAGTGTATAGCGTGAATTAGATATCCATCCCGCTCACATCTGGACCAACTTTTTACGCCGCCATAATGTCAGAAACGGAACAAAAACCCCAATCGGAGGAGCAGACGCAAGAGGCCGAGGCCCCGGTGGCAGAGAGCGGGGAACAGGCCAAGGAAACGCCGGCCGAGACGGCGGGAGATGCGGCCGGTGCTGAGGGTGATGATGCCGCTGCCGCGGCTAAAGAAGAGGGTGGGGCCGCTGCTGATGCTCCTGCCGCATCAACCGAGCAGACAGCGGACACAGAGGAAGCCAAACCGACCGAAGATGACGCCGCAGCGACCGGGGGTGATGCAGCCGCTGCCACCCCGGCCGCCCCAGCCCTCATGGATGCCCCGACAGAGAACCCCTTCTCGGAAGACGATCTGGAACAAGTCCTCCAACTTGAAGCCAGTGAAGGAGAGGATAAAGGCTGGGAGAAATCGAAGAAGATCAAGGGAGTAACCATCTTCAAGAAGCCGGAGAAGAATGGTGTCCCTCTTATTAAGGTCAGTCAACCCCCTACCCCACACCTAGCCCCCCTTCCCCCACCCCACCCCACCCCATCTCCCTAATGTCTTTTCATCTTCTTTCTTTATCCGCATCATCTTGGTGCGGAAACACCCCACCCACTTGCTCCGAAGATGGATGCAGACATGCCGTGAACTTTGACCCCTCGCGCAACAGTCATATTCCTCACTGCTTGCATATAATTCCAATCCCAATCCGCGTCGACTGTATAAATAATACAAGTACATGCCATTATACGAGGCTTAATACTACTATGTAGCCCTGCCCGGGCATCCATACACGCATGCAGTTAATGTTATGCGAATTCACTACACTGTCTAGAAAATTTATTCCGGTAAACCGCAGTCGTAGTAGTATTGTAGGCCTGCCGTACCCAGCCAGCCGAACCCGAGCATTTCAAATGAGTAAGGTTGTCCCACGAGCGTGTGCACGCTGCCGCGCTCCCCGTACACCCTTGCTAGAAACATCCTCAGGCGACAGCGACTGCGCCGTTAAAACCGCACTTTTTTCACTATTTTAATGACTAAAACTGTTCAACATTAAAGGTAGTATCATACTTTGATAAGAAACCAAAACAGAAATCTTCACAGATTATTTTAAACGTATAACTTACATGGTATGAAGATGGTGATGGTAGAAACAAACCGTTAACTTAAATGTTTCGCCTGAAATTATATTATTTATTAGTATGATATTATTAGTAAAACAACAACCGAAAATCTGTTTGATCTTTTTTTTTTTATTAAAAGAGAAAAGACTTAAAGGTAGTATCATACTTTGGTAAGAAACAAAAACAGGAATGTTCACAGATTTACGTATAACCTACATGGTATGAAGATGGTGCTGGTAGAAACATACCGTTAAATTTCTTCCTCCTGAAATGCTGTATTAATCCAGAAATTAGTAAAACAACAACCGAAAATCTTTTTTGATCTTTTAAAAGATCAAAAATAAAAGAGAAAAGACTTCAGAAATCCTGGGGCCGTTTTTCACTGTTTTCTCAAAATGTGGGCACCGTATGGGACTGAAATTTACACAGATGACTTATACTGTATCTGTCTTGATATTTGTGCCCATAAATCTGTATTTCTTTGACAAAAACCAAAGTATGATATTACCTTTAAACACTGTTCAACATATTATTCATGCATAGGCCTAGCCAGACAGCTATGTGAATCATAGTTCAGTGTTCACTCAGCTTATACACTTCGTACATGCAAGATTTTCTGTAATTGTATAACAATTATTGTCTCGTTTGTTGAATTGTTTTCAATCTTGAATAAATAAACTCGCCATCAATATGTTATTTGCTCACGAATTTTGTACAGCCTGTGTGTTGCAGCTGACGCAACATAGTTTATAGAAACCTAACCTTTATCGATTTTTCTAACCAAGTTATTGGAATAAAAATCATTCTCCCTCTTTCTGGAAAAAAAAATTATAAAAATTTGACCGTAACTGTAATATTTTTGTCCAATTTCTGTTTGGTTAACTTTAAAAGAAAAATGTGACTGCGTAATATTAATTGGGTTAATTTAAAACATGGGGTCACATATGTAGTCTCCGCTCCAGTCTTAGTTGCGCATCTCCGTCGTCTAGTAAAGCGAAAATATTTTTGACTTGCATGTATGTTAATTGTCTTCTTGTCATTTAGCCTTCGATAAAGATATAGGATCGAAACGCGTCAGGCCATCCTAACTCCAAGCATTTTACAAATTTCAGGTCATTATTTTGGCTAATGAGCAGTTTGCTGCATTTTATATTGAAAATATTTTGATAGCCATCGTTAGCGCTAAATGTATCATTTTCTTCCTATAAAAAATATAAGCCTTACATTTTAGAACTCAATTAATGGTTGTAGGATATCTGAAGCCATATATTACCTTGTGACAAATACTAATAGGTCTTTAGTGTTTAGAATGGCATTTGTAATGAAGCAGCAGCTAATTGGTCTGACTGTACACAATTGAATGACAGACGCGTGTTAAAGAATACTTTCAATAGCAGCTATTCAACTCGTATTCATAATATACGGTGTAATAACCTGTTGTCGTAAGTGTATAATAGCGGTGTAATAGTATTGTAAAAGCATATTCGGCTTTGAGCCAAAAAGATTTACAGTGAACTATATCCTCATTTTCATGATATCTCGTTATTACCAGCGTTATAGTAATAATATATTGCTTACTATTCATGTGATTTTTCTTATGTGTAGCATTATAAGCTGAAGTATCCATACTATGAAATATTACCCACGTACCTGCTCTGAGCCGACGGGTACAGAAATCATTGTCCCCTGTCTCCGGTATTTTGGAATAGCATATTTCCTCCGATAGTGTATTCAATGTTCCGAATCTACGAATATTAAAATTGATATCATTTAAGGTGACCTATCCATATATAGGTCACACGATAATCATATTATAGTAGAGGTACTGATTTTAAGACTGAGCTACAGTAATCATTACATGGTTCTTAGTCCTCCTTATTTGGAATAGTAAGTATTCTCTTAGACATTCATGAGCTATTTTATCATGCACAACATTGAATGATTATCTATTTATACAGTATCATTGCAAGTGCACTACTAAATATTTTTGCAGCTGTGATATATTATTCACAGCATTGAATCTAAACTATCTATACCTGATAGCGTTGTAAAGACAGTAATAAATAGTCATGAGCTGTGAAAGCCTGTGATATAATGCATGAAATTGTATCTGATCGAACTATCTATACGTAATAGCATTGACATAGCACTACTATAAATATTCATGAGCTGTGATATTATGCATGAAATTGAATCGGAACTATCCATACCTAATAGTTCTGCCAGGACACTACTCAATATTCAATGAAGCGCATCTATACGTAATAGCACTTCCAGGGCACATACTGAATATTCATGAGCTGTGATGTTATGCATAGCATTGAATAGAAACTATTCTTACGCAATATCATTGCCAGGTACTACTAAATATCCATCGGAGATGTGATATTATGCACATCATTCAATCTGAACCATATTTATGCGTAATAGTACTTCCAGGGCCCTTCTAAATATTCATGAGATGTGATATTATGCACGAAATTGAATCTGAACTATCCATACGTAATAGCACTTCCAGGGCACTACTTGAAATTCATGAGCTGTGATATTATGCACAGCATTCAATCTGAACTATAGGGCCTATCTCATCGGGAAACCAGAGCATGCAAGTTGAAACGTTGAGAAACTATACGAGAAGTGGCGAACGAAATAGAAGTGCGAAAGTACGAACGATTCTTACATATTGTTTCCGCAAACCAGTCCACATACCAATTTTATTGTCACCACGCAAAGCCTCAAATCTTTTTCTAGTCATTAAATCATGGTTTCTTTCATCGCCACTGTTCTCCTTGGAATAATATCAGTCCCTGCGGGGTGAAAAATCTAATCTTTAGCTTCAAAATGCTCCGTTTAGTTCACGCCCCTTGCCTTGGCAATTAATTTTGACCAGCGCGCTGGGTGGTTGCATGGACTCTTTCGCGGAGTCAATCTCGAAGACGTGGCTCTTATTAATCACACGCTTTTAATAGCAACGAAGATGGTGCATGTCTTCTCTGTTTAAAGGTACTATCATACTTTGGTAGGAAACCAAAGCAGCAACAACAAAAACAGCAATATGTTTCAAATCCATATGCTGAAAATATAGGTTGCGGTTTTTCATTGAAGCTGAAGCTCTGTTTTCATTCTTTTTCAAACCAGAGAATCTACTTCCGAACGGCAGGCAAAAGCCTCTATTTTGATACCCATTGTTTTAGAATGGATTCACGAAATAGAGCATGAGCCTGAGCCGAGCTTTGAGAAAAGCAATGTATGGGGGTTTACGAAACGGAGGTTCAGGCTAAGGCTAAGGCTCAGGCTCAGGCTCAGGCTCAGGCTCAGGCTCAGGCTCCAGCTCTGTCATCCATATGCTGAAAATATAGGCTGTGGTTTTTCATTGAAGCTGAAGCTCTATTTTTCTTTTCAAACCAGAGAATCTATTTCCGAACCGCACCCAAAAGTCTCTATTTTGATACCCGTTATTTTAGAATGGATTCACGAAATGCAGCCTGAGCCGGAGCCGAGCTTTGAGAAAGGCCATAAATCTTCCCATTTTCCATCGAGTTTTTTTTCTTCGTTGAACTACAACATTAGTGTAATTTGTGTGACTTTTTTCCACACCGTTCCACTCATGTACTTACCCATCCGTATATAAAGCAGTCAGCCACACGGCTGATGCACACACAAGCATGTTTGTGCATGCATGTAGCGTTGTCACTCCTAGTTTAATGGCTAATAGCCTAATACTAATTTCAATATGCCGTACTGGTTTTGAAGGGTGAAATTTTATATGCTTTGGCATCCAGGGCAGTCTCAAAGTCCCAGATATAGTTGACACCCATTATAAATACATCTACACAACAAGTTCAGGGCATGCATACGCTGTTGTACGGCGCTCTGTTGGTGCCATTTCAGTTATCCAGATAATTACAAATGGGGTATTAGGGAGACACGTTAGCGCCTAAAAGTGGACATTAGGAGACATCGTGACTTAGGGAGACTTTTCGATGTCTCCCTAAGGTTCCAGCTACCTTTTAAAGACATATTTTTATTGTCCATATTTTAATAGAAGACAGAGAATGCTCTCAATATGAACATATGTCAGTTTCAAGTTCATTGGTTTGAAGGATGTTTAGAAATAGGTAATTTGTGCACGACCCTATGGGAAAGTCTCCCTAAGGTCCCATCCTCGGTTATTCTGATAACCATATAATTTATCTTGCCAATTCGACTTGTTTGTGTGGTTTAAGTCGTTTTGTGTCAGTTATTATCTGAAGGAGATGGCTTTTCAGTGAAAACTAGAAGTAGACATATTCTGATGATAATTTATCTGGCCAAGTCAACGAAGTGTACGGAGCTCCACGAGTGCCATTTCAGTTATCCAGATAATAACATAATTTATCTCGCCAAGTCGACTTTTGGAGTGGTACAAGTCGTCTTGTCTCAATAATTATTATCTTAACAAAATGACTTAAAGCGCAAACGCGAAGTCGACATTATCCCTGATAATTTATCTGGCCAAGTCAACGAAGTGAATTTAAAAAGTCGTCTTATGCTGATTATCAATCTCAGTTTTAATAAGTCGTCTTTGCAAGATAAACTACCAGGACAAGTCGACTTCCTTCTATTAGTAAGTCGACTTGGCGTGATAGATCATCAGAACATGTCGACATATTTTTCAGTAATTCGACTTGGCGAGATATATTATCAGGATATGTCGACTTCTTTTAGTTTTTACTAAGTCATCCTCCCCGGATTAAATTATCTCCATAAGTCGACTTTTAGGGCTTACTAAGTCGACACGGCGAGATAAATGATTTAGTTATCCGGATAATCTGAATATGGCACTTGTGGAGCTCCGTAGGTAACATAACGTATCATAGAAACTTAATGCTATCACATGTTTATGTTTTTTTAATCAAAAGAACCATCAAATAACCACAAGGGAAACTGACTTGGAAATAATTTATTACATTATTTTCAAAGAATAAATCGACCAGAACCTTTGAATAATTTATGGAAAGTTGAATTATTTTTTTACAAAACTTGTATTATAACTGATTGCAGTAGCGTTTAATATTCAATTAAAAAATTTGAATAAATTATAAATCTTTCCGTTTATCTTGTGTACACCCTTAAAATCATCGTTAGGATTTTAATTACTATTTGGTCAACCTTCACTTTTTAATTGAAACAATTGCGTACCAGTATAAATATTTCAATGTCAGTATTGCATATAGTAATTTTTATTGTACGATAAAATGAGATTGCTGCAACAATACAGCAGCAATTATTAAAAACGAATGCCGATTTTTTTTTTTTTTTTTTTTTTTTTTTTTTAACACACAAAATGAATTTAACAATCTGTACCTATTTGACCCTAATTGTACGGTCAATATGGATTTGGCCAGCTAAACCTTTTCACAAACAGACTATGAAAAGAAAAAAAATCGATGTCAATTTAGCACGGCGAGTGTTTTGCCAATACAACAGACCTGTTATTGTTATTAAGGGAATAATATGTACATAACACAGCCGTATTGCTCACATTAATAAGCCACATCCCAATGCCAAAATAATATGCATTTGTGCGGTTAAGCGTGAATATGTGAATATTGGTCTACCGTATACGCGTATTGGGCGCATAATGGTTTAAGCGTGCTGCGTGTATAATGAGCTAGCATATTGCCGTGACTTACACGTTATAGAAAGCTTGACCCTAATACAACGCCGCATAGTGACTCATCCGGTCTATATACCACACATAAATGCGATACTGAGTATAGGCATACGTCAATTTTTTGACTCATACTTACTAGCACTAAATAAATTAACCTTCGGATGTGTTGCATACATGCACGGTACGTTGAAACTTAAAGCCGATTTAGAGGTAATTTCATACTTTGGTTATTTGTCAAAGAATACAGATTCGTGTGCGAAAATATCAAGGAGGATACAGTAACAGTCATCTGTTAAATTCCCAGTCCCATACTGTGCTCACTTTTTCAGAAAACAGTGAAAAATGATTATTTCTTTAAAATCTGTTCACAGTATTTTTTAAGTTGATCTTGCGAACATCGAAATTGCTTTTGGTCAATTTGGTTTTTCTCTTTTCTGGATAAATACAGCATTTTTAACGGTTTCTTTATACCCTGTAAGTTACAGGTAAATCTGTTAAGATTTTGTGCTTGTATATTATTATGTTTTATATTATATGGTTACTGAGAAATTTAGATGTTACAATTGTGCTGATTTTTCTTTAACAAAAGCTAGCCTTTGGAAAATGGCCGCACCAAAAAGAATTTATGAATAATTAATTGGCAGTTCAATTAGGACAAAAGAACAATTATTATAATAGAATATGGTCTTTGTATCTGAAATACCAATCGGCATAACATCATTTAATCAACTAAGACTACCCTTACCTTAAATTCCAAGCAGTTTTTATTATGTAATCCATGCTTTTTATATAATCTTAGTTGCTTAAACATCATTAACACAAAATGTCTACAAATTCGTATTCATTGTCTCGACTGACAACCCTCCCCCTTCTCATAGTCATTGGATTGTGTGCCAAAGCACGTGTAGTTGATGTCAAAGGTGATTTTGGAGCCATTCTCAAACCTCGGCTCCGTCTCAGTCAGGCATTGGCTCCATTTCGTGAATCTATTCTAAAATAACGAATATCAAAATAGAGGCTTTTGAGTTTTGACTGCGGTTCAGAAGCAGATTCACTGGTTTGAAAAGGAAAACAGAGCTTCAGCTTTAGTGACAAAAATATTTTCAGCATTTTGATGACAGAGCTGGAGCCTGAGCCTGAGCCCGAGCCTGAGCCTGAGCCTCCATTTCGTTAATCCACTCTAAAATAACGAATATCAATATAGAGGCTTTTGGCTGCGGTTCTGAAGTAGATTCTCTGCTTTTGAAAAAAGATAACAAAGCTTCAGCTTCAATTAAGCACCACAACCTATAGGCCTATTTTCAGCATATGGATGGCAGAGCCGTAGCCGTAGCCAGAGCCGAGCTTTGAAAAAGCCCCCTGGCCTAGTCTCGTGGAAAAAAAAGGGCGGGAAAAAATCTCACTAAATCAATTACGTGTAATTACAGTCCATCTGCCATGTGCGCCTTCCCCCGGTACGTATAACACTCAGGGTGCTATGTGTTCGTTCCCTGTGGGTTAAACCAGTGACACGATTGTAACGCGATGAATCAATGCAGACTGCGCATTTAGATTAAAGATGGACACTGAAGCTGTAGTAGACAATGGGCTGTATTCTTCCAAGGTTCTTTTTAATTAGTTAGACAATACATGCAATAAATAAGTCATCGATATAGCTATAGATATAGATGTAACACATAAGATATAGTAAAGTAAGGTAAATTTGCGGTGACACCATGTAATCCCTGAGTAGAACCGTTGGAATCATGGGTGTCGATCCCGGGGGGATGGGGGAGGGGGATATATATACCCCCAATATTTGAGGTGGGGTGATGGCGTGTATTATCAGACCCCCCCCCCCCCCCCCCAATATTTTGAGGTTGAATGTCATTCAAGTTTATTGTATAGAAATATTGCATGTTCCTTTTGGGTTTTGTTTTTTTAGTCTCCGCAGTGAATTTATACTATGTTTAATTCTTCTGAATATCGTTTTAAATGCTCTAAAATGCGAGCAACAGCAACAATTAACAACCACCACAAAAAAAGCACATTATTACATTTAAGAATTACAATTAAGCCTCTATTATCTGTAATAATAAGAAAATATTGAAAAGTGGACTGAAGAAGCACATGAGAACAAACTAGAAATAAGACCACACTAATAGTGAAACAGTGAAGGTAGTACGTATAAGACTGTACATTCTGTGTCATGCATGACTCCTTGTACACGCTAGCACTCTAACTTATTAAGCGCATTCCAACAGGGCGAGATGTGTCTCAAAGGACCAGAGCTGATATTCAAATAAAAAAAAATAAAAAACTCTTCATTTAAAGGTAGTATCATACTTTGGTAAGAAACCAAAACAGAAATGTTCACAGATTGACGTATAATTTACAGGGTATGAAGATGGTGGTGGTAGAAACATACCGTTAAAATGCTTCCGCCTGAAATACCGTATTTATCCAGAAATGTGTCAAACAACGACCGAAATTCTTTTTGTTCTTTTAAAAGATAAAAAATAAAAGAGAAAAGACTTAAGAAATACTGCGGCTGTTTTTCACTGTTTTCTCAAAGATTGGGCACCGTCTGGGACTGAAATTTTCACAGATGACTGTCACTGTATCTGTCTTGATATTTTTGCCCATGAATATGTATTTCTTTGATAAAAACCAAAGTATGATATTACCTTTAAGGTAAAATGGATATGAAAAAATGGTAAAAGATATGAAGGTTAACCTTGATGCTTTCTGTAGTGACTCATTTCGAAGAATTGAAGATCGATTTCAAAAACCGGTTATAGATTTAGTCTTTAAGGTGAACCAGTCTCTCTGTTGCTAAGCAATGGCGTGATGTCATGGTTACGCATCACTATGGTGATTACTGTCAGATCGTGTTAAGCCTATAATCTTGGTGTTGTGTGTAAGTCCGGCCTTCGTCACTTATGATTAATCCTGAGCAAAGAGACTATTTGTGACCGGCTCTGCGAAAATGAGGCATAAGTCACACATTTGACAAACTGCGTTATCTGTATGATGAGAAAGAATGCTTTATGATGTTTAATATGATCTATGTTTGAGGTCTGTAGCATTCTTCATTTTACAGGTATACTAGTTCTAAAACACAGAATGATCCTATAATTCTACAAACTCTTCCAATGTTTCATAAGCCATAACGTCTTAACATTCTGAGTGCCATATGACTCATTTTCGTAGAGCGAGTCGCATTTAACTCCCGTTTGCTGTTTCCATCGCAAATTCTCTGACTCAACTTTCATCTCCTTTTTTTCGTTTCTTCCGAGATGCAAAAATGCTCTGTTTCCATAGCAACCGCACGGTGACGCGTCTCATGGCATGAACATCTTTAGTTTGTTTTTCTCCCACGACTCTTCATAGCACATTGCCAAATATGGACGTGACATTAATGGTGTATTTGCTTAAAACGCTCCGATTCTTACTCACAATTCTGCTCTTACATACGCCTACACAACATTATCAGTTCTATACATTTTGTCTACATGTCTAAACGTGCATAACAAACCAAACTTAAGTTTAATATTTTTTTTCCAATTAAAGAATATTAAATTTTGTTCTTTTGGATTTTAAGGTACAGTACCGAATTGGTAACACATCCAAACAGAAATGTTCACATATTTTCGTATAACTTTCAGGGTACGAAGATGGTGCTAGTAGAAACATATCGTTAACATATTTCCGCCTGAAACGGTGTATTTATCCAGAAATTAGTCACACAAAGACCGAAAACAGTTTTGATCTTGGGGTAAGATCAAAACCATTCTTTATGTTTTATAAGAAAAATTGAGTCGGGTTTTCGCTATTTTTTCGTTGAGCGTATTTTTTTGAGCTATCCAGCCCTGTTTTTGCCAATGTTCCAAATCGTCAATTATCTTTGTGCTTAGCTTATCAACTTGTGTAAGCATGTCACGTATGAACATGTTTAATTATTGCTAAGTTAGTTTGCTAATTCAAAGTTAGTTTGAATAATGCATTAAGCACTTATGGCGTTTTTAAGGCGATGAACTAAGTCGAGCCGACACTAATTATTTAGTGGAGTCGTGCATGTTGCATTTTTAACAATTATTCAAAATGCTATGTTGGGCGACAGTCCCATATACTTGTACGCTAAAACTAAACCCTTCTTTTTCCCTTTTTAGGAAACCAAGCTGTACCAAACTTAATAGACAAAGATTTCAGACTACGAAACTTAAAGGCCTTTATATCATACTTTGGTAGCATACCGAAAACAGAAATCTTCACAGATTCACCTATAACTTTCAGGGTATAAAGATGGTGATGATAGAAACATACCGTTAGAATTGTTCTGCTTGAAATGCTGTATTTATCTAGAAAAAAAGGAAAAAACCAATGACCGAAAACAATTTTAATCTTTTAAAAATACTCTTTTCTCAAAAAGTGGGCATTGTATGGGACTGCAAATTTCACAGATGAATTTTACTGTATCTTCCTTGATTTTTTTGCCTAGGAATCTGCATTTCTTTTACAAAAACCAAAGTATAATATTTCATTTAACATTAACTTTTCCGACGATGAAATTCTTTCTAGTTTTCGAGCAAAAAGAACATTAGCGCGATACGAATTTGTCGCCCTAATGTGGTATAACGCCCTAAACAGCTTTTTGCGTAAAAACTATCGCCCTATAATGTAGAATACAGACGATTTTGCTTTATACTTTGCTGATAGTTTGCTTTTGCTGTTCCGGTAAACTCAACTGATTTTTCACACACAGCGTAGACCTATACCAGTACTCCTCAACCAAACAGTATTACTGACTAGCATATTTATCCACTGTGTGTATATATTCTTGGAATTCTTTCGTTATGAGTGCACAATTTATCATCTTCATAAATCGTTCCCAAGTTGCCCACTCTGACAGTTCAGAATGCACTAGTCTAATTATGCACAGACATGATATTCAGTGCATTATACATGTACATGTATACCCATATGCCACAAAATACACGTACGGGACTCTATGCGCTCGCGAACTTGCCATTTCTGACCTGCTTCCACAAAATGAGTCATAATCACTATTATCCACTAGTCTCTATTCCAGGGTTGGAAATTATTACATATCTGGCTGTTTTCGTTTTGTGATTAAATATGGTCTATATTGTGAAAATCTAGGCACATTATTTGAAGGGAAATAATTAAATTTGGCCACAAAATACACGTACAGGGCTCTATGCGTTCGCGAATTCGCCATTTCTGACCTGCTTCCACGAAATGAGTCATAATCACTATTTTCCGTAGTCTCTATTCAAGCATCGGGAATTATAAAATATTTGGCTATTTTGTTTAATTTGTGATTTAATCTGGTCTATTTATTGTGAAAATCTAAGCACATCTTTGTAGGGACATTATCACATATTTGGCTGTTTTGGGTTTTCTGATTCAATCTGGGGCCAATTTTCATGGAGCTGTTAAGCACGTAAAAAATTGCTTAGCACAAAGTATCTTGCTCAATCAAACATACCAACCATTAAAAATACCATTTGATATTCATGGTCAGCGAACAACAGCAAAAGAACAATCACAAGCGATACACAACATATTTGAATTTGGTTGTAAATCCTACTTGTATTAATGCATAGAATTCATGGTTAGCAAGTTTGTGTGCTAAGCAGGGCCGTGAAAGTATTGGCTCCTGGTGTATATAGTGAAAATGCAAGTTCATATTTGGAGGGACATTATTACATATTTTGGTCATTTGGGTTTTATGATTCAGGGTGGTCTATATTGTGAAAATCTAAGCACATCTTAGGGTGTAGGGAAAATATGAAATTGATTTGTACTGTGTAACAGCTTTTCAAAAATAGGCCTGGGACTTGAATTCAATCCGTGTGCCGTCTTGTGACTCCAGATGCATCTGCTCGGGCAGGTTACAGTTCCTGTGAAGTGGAACGGTTTGTGAAGGCGATGGGCATATCAAATTCGTGTCTAAAAATAGCTGATTGATTTGGGCGGTTATGAACTAAATTTGATTGACACTTTGTGATAATGTAGAGCGACCAATCCGAGTGAATTATTTATAATGCTTTAAGATAGGTCGAGGGCCTGACGATTCGATCCCAGCAGGATCTTTCTTAAAGGCTGCTCAGAGTTAGGAGGGCCTGACGTTTCGATCCTAGCAGGATCTTTCTCAAAGGCTGCTCAGAGTTAGGAGGGCCTGACGTTTCGATCCTGGCAGGATCTTTCTCAAAGGCTGCTCAGAGTTAGGAGGGCCTGACGTTTCGATCCTGGCAGGATCTTTCTCAAAGGCTGATTGGAGATTCATTATTAAACAAAACTGAGAAACAATTAAACAAAATCAACAACATGACCTATACTGTATGAATGTTTACCTTTAAAGGCATAACTTTTGACAATATTTTGCTTTCGAAGGTGATATTCAGCAAACCACTAAATTTCTAAATATTTTATGTGGAAAATATGCTCGTTTTTAAAGCAGTAAAATAATATATGCCTCACACCCAGTTTGATTAGATTTGTTCCCAGTCGATCCAGTGTTACATTACAACTGACCGGCTCAAATTACGAAATTCTACCCCCATCCCATGGACGCTTAAAATCTGAAATATTAATTGTGATCCCGGCTTGAATCAGGTCCCCTGGGAACACACAAGTGGGCTTTTATTCATGGCAGAGGAGGGCATAAATTATACATGAAATATATTACAGATTTTAGTTCGCATATAGGGATTTCTGACCTTTAATTATGCTGTCGTGTAAGAAGATAGCTATAAAAGTACTGCAATATTACAACCACAATTGTGGATTTAGGACACATGTTTACGTCTTCAGGGTAATATCATGGGCAAAAATATCAAGGAAGATACAGTAACAGTCATCTGTGAAAATTTCAGTCCCATACGTTGCCCACTTTTTGAGAATACAGTGGAAAACGGTCACGGGATTTCTCCAGTCTTTTTTCTTTTATTCTTGATCTTTAAAAGATCCAAAATCATTTCGGTCACTTGTTTTACTCTTTTCTGGATAAATACAGCATTTCAGGCAGAAACATTTTAACGGTATGAGTCTACCATCACCATCTTCATACCCTTTGAGTTAAAGTTAAATCTGTGAAGATTTATGTTTCGGTAGGCCTATGTTACCAAAGTATGATACCTTTAAATTGAAAATTTGGGAGCCATCGGGAATTTTATAAGGAGATATAATGTCGTATCAGCTACCTTTAAAAGACATATTTTACCGTCCATATTTTGATAGAAGACAGAGAATGCTCTTAATGTGAACATAATGTCAATTTCAAGTTCATAATTGGCTTGGAGGATGTTTAGAAATAGGTAAGTAAAGTTTGTGCTTAACTATGAGAATTAATACTTAATTACTTGTCACTGTGCTATTCGGCCATACATCAGTTATTATTTATGATATCCCTGTTATGAATACTACGCAAATATCTTGTAAATACTGATCTTGTAGTGAATAAGCATTTATAGGACCTTTTGAGAATGTTACTACCTCTTAAAAGACATATAGGCCTACTGCAAATCCTATTGAAATATGCTATAAATAAATTTTAGTATACTTTCAATACATTTTTATTATACTCGTATAACACGATGCTGTGACGCACAAAATACTGTAAAAGTTATGATATGTGTTATGCACATGTTTTCAAAATTAATGTTCTTTTATGTGCTGTACACGTTTTCAAAATATTAGGGCGCACAGTGGCTATATTTAGCCATGATGCAATATCAGTCTGCTATTGTGTAATATTTATGCATTGAACAAGACTATTCGTTTGTCTTTTCATTAATTTTTAACTGCATGCTGTAAAGTATTCAGCGGTAGCAAATATAGCTTCGAATAAAATAGGGGGAAAATGTATTCCCTAATGTGATTTCATGTTCACTGAGTTGATGTTGTATCCGTTCAACATGTGGCTTTGTCATCATCATACAGTTTTCCTTCAATTTTTTTTTTGGTCAGAGATTCTTCCCAAAATGTAATTACAGACGTTACACTAGAAATGATTCATTCTTGAATATTGATGTATATGCCATGCATATGAAATCCACAAGGTTGCAACTTAAGCAGCAGTGTGCACGCGAGCAAGCATTTAAACCGTTTCTACAGATTTGGTCGCCAAAACCACAAGTCTTCGTCATCGGTGTTGAAACTTGCGCAATATTCACAGGACAAAATTCTCCCGGTCACACGGCGAAAATAATATCGTCTGCAAGTTTTCCAAATCTTTTATATAGGCCTTTGCGAAACCTGGGGTCAATTTCATAAAACTGTTAAGCACAAAAATTTGCTAAGCATGACATTTCTGTCTTAATAAAAACAGGGTTAACAACCAAATTTCTACGTGTTGTGCATCACTTGTGATTGTTCTTTGGCTGTTGTTCGCTGAATATCAAATAGAAATTTCTATGGTGGTTTGTTTTATTGGGGCGAGACATTTTTGTGCTAAGCAAAGTTTTGTGCTTAACAGTTTTATGAAATTTGCCCCTGGCTTGAGGCTTGGCTTGATGCTTATTTCGCTACCGCCATTAGAGGCCCACAAAACGAAACGAAGGGATTGGGCCACATGACGAAGTCGAAGAAAGGCTCCAGCTTCGCCATGTATCTCAAACTCTTCATTTTATTTAGGACACAAAATGGCAGTAGAAAAACAAATGCCAAGCCTAGCCTCAAGCCTCATTTTGTACGTAAAGCCCATAGCTTTAGTCAGTCGGTTCCCCGCCGCCATATTGCCAGGCAACCGGTACCAGACGACTTTTTACATAATGTATTATGGTGGATGCATCTTGAAGTAGTGAATTATTTAGCCCGAGGGCTATAGGGCCTACTTTAACTGCTGTCATGATTTTGCTAGAATTGGCTATAGTCGTGTGGCTATTATTGGCTCGTGTGTGTTTGTGGCTAGACTGACTGGATATTGGAATAACTATAACCCATGCATGGCATATCTGTAGCATCTGGAATATTCAAGCATAATATTCACTGTATAAGATCTCCCAAGATTTTGTCGTGGCGTGCAGGAAAAATAAATCATGACTGACTTAGTCGGCCGTTTCAGGGTACCGCTCAAAATTTGCGATCGTGATTCATTGAAATTGTGATTTTTTTGGGGGGTGACGCAATTACTCAAGTCGTTAAAGAAAAATCATGAACCGAGCAATAGGAATGAGTGACGTTTCAATCGTAGTAAGGTTTTAAAGGATGTAGCGCTCTTTTGGGGTTTTTTGTTGTTTCTGTTGCTGCTGCTGCTGTTGTTGTTGCTGCTGCTGCTGTTACTGTTGCTGTTGTTGTTGCTGCTGCTGTAGCTGTAGCTGTTGTTGCTGCAGCTGTTGCTGCTGTTGTTGTTGCTGTTGTTGCTGTTGCTGCTGCTGTTGCTGTTGCATGCTGTTGCTGTTGCTGCTGCTGCTGCTGTTGTTGTTGCTGCTGCTGTTGCTGCTGTTGCTGCTGCTGCTGCTGTTGCTGCTGCTGCTGTTGTTGCTGCTGCTGCTGCTGTTGTTGTTGCTGCTGCTGCTGCTGCTGCTGCTGTTGCTGCTGTTATTTCTGCTGTTGCTGTTGTTGTTTTTGGAGAAAGATCATGCGCTTACATGAAAACATATACCCTTAAACTTTAAGAATAAGGCCAATATTTTACGCCTTACATTTTTTGGTCCGTTTGATGAGCTGTTTGCAGTAGTTAAATGTAAAGGACCTATTGTAGTATGTTTTCAATCGTCTGAAAATATGCCATATGTTTCACATTTTTCCGGCAGAGCAAACAAAAAAGATCAAAGATCTTTACATAGCTCTGAATGGGGAATCATTATATCCTAATAGAGCGACCTGGTATGCTTTACAATAGCCAGACAGCTTATCTTGTGTGACTATTGAACCCTTTGGCAGCTGAGAAATGTTCTATTGATTCAAATGTGTTACATGTACTTTGAATCGATAGCTGTTTACATACTAATGGTATAGCTAGTGACATTTAAGCATAGTTGTCGAACATAGGGCTTTTACGAAGCCAGGCTTGGGGCTAGGATTGGGACTTATGATTCGTTATTACCATTTGAGGCCAAACGAAAGGAAGGCCTGGGATTGGGCCACATGCATGACGAAGCCGAAGAAAGGCTCCAGCTTCGCCATGTATCTCAAGCCTGTTATTTATTTTATAGGGGACTAAATGGCGGTAGCAAAATATGAATACCAAGCCTATCATCAGGACTCATTTCGTACGGGCCCATATAATAGTTACTTCCACAACTACCAACGTGATAGGGTAATGTGAACCTCAAATATGGCGTCAATGGGGCGCCACCATGAGGCAAAATTTTCATTCTTTAGCCTAAAAATGAGATACAAGTTGGCGTCAATAGCTAGGTCGCCCTCTTTAGGCCCAATTTATGATCTGTAGTGGAGGCAAATTGCATTCTGAGCAGTAAAGGGTAAAACCAAAAAACGTAATCTTCTACCTTTAACTGTCCCATGTGGTCACACAAAGTTATCTTCATAACAGCCATGAAATAAAAAATGGCGCCAATAGCTATAAGGGCGCCCCCATGGGGCTAAATTTGTGTTCTGTAGTGTAGGCAATGTGTCCAGTTATTGCAGCAAACTATGTCAGTAACGAGCAAAACCAAAAAACATAATCTTGTACCTTTAACTGTCCCATGCGGTCACGCACAGTCATCTTCATAATATACCAGCCTTATAAGATACAACTAAAAGCAATCATCCCCAGCACACAGCGTATACTACACAGCCGCCTGGCTATGACTAATGTGCATAATGATTCATATATCGCTGTTGATAATAGGATGACACAGACAGGCCAGAGTGTGGGGGAGGGGGAGGGGGGTAGGGGGATTGTGACAGTCAATGCATTGACGTGCCTCGCCCCGTAGCCCTCGGGCTAAACGTTTGTCAGTCAGTGTTTGACCGCTAACCTTTTTACGGACACAAATAAATTACAAATGAGCAAAAGGGAACGGCTAATTTTTGACGAAGCATCTTTCGTTTTACATTACTCTTCCTCACTTATAAAAGCCATGATTTTATTCTATATTTCTTTCTTTATTCAGAACATCTTTAGAAATGCAAATTAAGATCTTTTACAAATAAAAATTGAAAGAAATTAGCAAAGGGGAATAATTTTCAGGAGGCATCTTTCGTTTTAGATAACTCCTCTTCACTTAAGAAAGCCTTTATGATTCTATATTCCGTTCTTTATTCAAAACATCTTCAGGAATGAGATTGAAGATTTTTTACGAACAAAAATATGAGAAGAAATGAACATAGAGGAACATTTTTAAGAGGCATATTTCGTTTTAGATAACTCCTTATCATGAAAGGCATTATATATTTCGGACATCTTTATTCGGACATCGTCTTGTTAAACTTGTTAACAGAATCATTGTTTTATTGAACAAATTTGAATAACAGTGGAAAACTTCATTGCCGAGACGTAATAACGTGTCGTGAACGTGAAATGTGTTCCCGTGACGTAATAACGTGTCGTGAACGTGAAATTTGTTCCCGGGACGTAATATCGTGTCGTGAACGTGAAATTTATTCCCGTGACGTAATATCGTGTCGTGAACCTGAAATTTATTCCCGTGACGAAATAATGTGCGGCTAATGCGTGACGACGGCTCAGACATCGAATATAACAAAAAAAGTACCCGTATGTTACAGCCCCTCCCCAATTTTATTACATCGTCATGAATATTCATGAATTCTTCATTTGTTTGTATTTTTTCCAGGCTTACATGGAATTCAACGGTATCCCCTGCGAGAAAGGTGAGGTCATAAAAATATCACTCGTAAAAATATTTTTAATTTTAAGATAGCAATTATCCCAAAATCACAATAAGAAATGTGTCATTGTTAACAACACGTTACCAAATTCAAAGGATGCCTTTGATTTATTCATTGGTTGCACGAAAAACAATTCATAATCATTTTCATAATCATTAATACCCGTTAAGGAAAGATGAATATTTTCCTGAAAAGAAACAAAGTAGGTTACTGTCTATTAGGATCGGAAACACGTAAAGGTGCTTAATGTATCATACTTGGGTAGCATATATTCCTATAACTTTCAGGGATGAAGCTGGTGATGTTAGAAACATACCGTTTAAATTGTTCTGTCTGAAATGGTGTATTTATACAGAAGAATGTAAAAAGCAAAGACCACAAAACAGTTTGATCTCGGAGATCCAAACTTCTGCATGTGAACAGATTGGAAAATACCATGAGCGTTTTTCAATGTTTTCTCAAAAAGTGGGCACCATATGGGACTGGAAAGTTTCACAGACGACTGTTACCGTATCTTTCTTGATTTTTGCCAATGAATCTGCATTTCTTTGACAAAAAACAAAGTATGGCGTAACATTTAAATCATTTGTTACAGATTTAACAAATTATTCACGAAGAGTTAACGTGATTTTGCATCCGTGAATTTTTTTTATCACGCAGTGCTGGAGTTTTTCACGGACGCTGAGCTGAGGAAGAAGTGGAGCCGAAAGACACCAAACTACGAGATCCTAGACGAGAGAGATGACTTCAAAATAGTTTACACGTAAGTCCAGAAAGTCATTAACTCAGATATCTGAACTAAGCAGAAATATACTTGGAGTTTAGAGGGCCTAGCAGGATCTTTATCGAAGACTACAAAAATATTCTCCTAGGATCCAAAATGTCAGGCCCTCCTAACTCCAAGCAGCCTTTAAAAAAGATCCTGCTAGGATCGAAACGTCAGGCCCTCATAACTCTGAGCAGCCTTTGAGAAAGATCCTGCTAGGATCAAAATGTCAGGCAAAACTAACCCCGAGCATTGATAACATTTCAGGTTATTTGTTTGCTTATGAGCACTTCGCAGCAGTTTATTACTTGTACTAAAAGGAGATATACTATGATTACCCATACTTTCCTATAGGGTCGTGCACAAACTTTAATTACCTATTTCTAAACATCCTCCAACTAATAATCTTGAAATTGCCATATGTTCATATATTATGTATGCAGGGATAAGATTTCACAGATTAAAATCTGATTTCAGATTTGGATTTCAGATTTATTTTCCTCACAGGTTGTATACAAAAGTACAGAATTTTTTTTAGATTTCAGGCTTTGTATGCTCCCTGTCAGCTGTTTTGTATGTATATTTTACTTTTCGATATATTGTTACACATTTTGTTTATCTTGGTTGCTAGGGTGATCAAGATGCCTATGGCCTGCGACGATCGTGACGTTGTCCAGTGCATGCAGGTACGATCGGATGAGGAGCAGAAACGTCACGTGATCCTGTACAAGAGCTGTAACCATCCCAACAAGCCCCAGGCTAAAGGAACCATCAGGTAAAATGATGACGTCATAGATTTGACCTTTATTCCAAAGGTCAACGGCAGATCATTTTTCACTGGTACCAAATCGTAGCCTTATTAAATAATTATGTGTATGAAAAATTTATGAAAAAATTATTGCTGTATGACAACGAATTCCACATACACTATACCTGTGAGTTACACATAGTTTCACCTTTGGGGATCTTTGAGACTCTTGGCGGCAGCAGACATGATCTGCGGCCACCAAGAGGCGAGGGTCTTTTTTCAAACCTCGGCTCCTGCTCAGGCTCCGGCTCAGGCTCCGTGTCTGTCATACGCTGAAAATATAGGTTGTGGTTTTTCATTGAAGCTAAAGCTCTGGTTTTTTTTTTTTCAAACCAGAGAATCTACTTCCGAACTACAGCTAAAATCCTCTATTTTGATACCCATTATTTTATAATGGATTCACGAAATGGAGCCGGAGCCTGAGCCTCCGTTTCGCAAACGCCCATAGTATAGACCTTTCTTTTGTTTACAAACATTAAGATGCTGGTTCAGGTTGGCATTAGTTATGGGCGGCCAAATGTGACAAAATCATTTCGTATTCTTGACAGACCAAACTCAACATAATTTGCAAACTTTCCATAGCTGTACAAATACATGCCATCATTGCTTGTGTTGTTTCCTTTACATTTTAGCAATATCTTCCAACGTTTATGAAACGAGTTGTTTAAATTGTGGTTATTTTTTATGCCAGGCTCTGATGGCTCGCCATAGTTATCGCCATGCTGGTTGGCAAAAATTCAGTCTGTGACGTTGCAAAAGAAAGGTCTATATAACATCTGGGGAACTTTGAGACTATAGGTGGCAGCAGGCATGCTCTTTTGCCACCAAGCGGCTGAAAATAAACATTGGGTAATAATAATAAGTTAATGTGGTAATACTGCATCTATTTCAGAGCCGATGTGGGTATCATGGGACTGGTTATCCGACCCAAGGACGGGGACGAGACGTCAACGAGGGTGACTTGGCTCAGTCAGATCAGCCTCAAAGGGTGGGCCTTGAAGATGATCGTTAACAGGGTGACGGTAGGGTACCCTGTCTCACTGTGCGATGACTTGCAACAGGTAGGTACCATCAGCAGTGACATTATCTTATTTCTGATCCTTTTCCTTAAACTTGATACATGCCTGACATTACTGCATTTTGGTTTCAAATTCCACCTTACACCTTACACCTTACACCTTACACTGTCATTGCACTAATTACTCAAGGTTTAAATCGGCAACTCGTTAGCGCTTGCTGCTGCTTACTGCAACTTATTCTCGGGGATGGGACAATGTGCTCGTCAAAAATTTGATCAACATGTCGAATCGTCGGTCAACATGTTAAATATTTGGTCAACATGTTAAATAGTTGGTCAACATGTTAAATAGTTGGTAAACATGCATGTCAAATAGTTAGTCAACGAGCCAAATAGTTGGTCACCATATCAAATAGTAGCGGGTCAATATGTTAGATAGTTCGTGGCCATGCCAAATAGTTCGTCAACCTACAACTGACAATATCTGTTCTGCCCAGATTTCGCACGATTTTACTGAAATGCATTGACCAAGCATACTAACAAACAAAAAACAACCAACTGCCTACGCATTTAGTATTTTTGGCCCTAAAAAAGGATCATCATAATTGTTTTCCCAATTCATCATTGCTTCCCAAGCAAAGCAAAATTCAATAGGACAGGCTGTAATTAAAATGAACCCAACCATTTTGTTCAAATGTCCCGGTTGTTATTTCCTCGCTAAAACTACGCCCTCTCTTGTTTGATTTCCAGTACTGGAAGAAGACCACAGCTCCCAAGGAACCAGAGAAGAAAGAGGAAGACGAAGCCCCAAAAGAGGACAAGCCTGAAGAGAATGCAGAGACGAAACCAGAGGAAGGTATGTACGGCTGTGTCCAAAAATATTGGCTATGGCTTGAATCTTATACACATGTCTATGGTAGCAGCGGCAGTTGCTTTGCATAGACTGTGTGTATAGGATGAGCCATAGTCATAGCCATAGCTGGTAGGCTCGAACCATAAGGCCTCAGTGATAACCCTACTAGGGCTTGGTCTGGTACCACATTTCCATGTCTGTTGTCACACATCCCCAATTATCTACCACTTATCATTACCCAGACCAATAGAAGAGGTATGCATTGTCCATATTATCCAAAAGGCACACTGTTTCATTGAAGTGATCACGGGCCATTTTCATGGAGCTGCTATAAGCACCAAAATGTGCTTAGCACAAAAATGTCTTGCCCAATAAAACAAACCACCGTTAACAATTTCATTTGATATTCATGGTCAGCAAACAACAGCCAAAGAACAATCGCAAGTGATACAGAACACATGGAAATTTGGTTGTTAATCTGGTTTTTATATTAAGACAGCAATTATCATTCTTAGCAAAATTTTACTACTTACATCTAGAACTCACTACCCGGCCGGACCATATGTTTCCCTTCAACATGTAATCATTTTTAGAGGAATATAAAATCCTAGAAAGATTTGAAGCTTTGCATGGTGACAATTGGTTTGTGGAAACACCATATACAAATTATAGGCTGATATGACATTTACCTTGCTCCATCCTTTGTTTTAGAAGATATACATAATTACTGTTGATGTTTTTGTTGTTGTTTACTATCAAGGTAAAACAGAAGAGGCGGCAGATAGTGCCCCAGTTGAAAACAACGTGGCCGCCACTGCGCCCATCTCGGCAGAAGGCGAAGACATCCCCGCCGCAGACGCAGAAGAGAAGGGCGAGGAGAAGGCGGGCGGGGACGCATAGACTGGTAGCCACGCAGTAAGAAATTGTATTGTTAGGGGTGACACGACTTGAGGAGTGGGAGGTATCTCCCGCTAGAGGATGGTTTTTAGCCGGCGCCTTCACTATTAACTCGCATTGAACCGTAATTTGTACACCACTGACTATTGCTGTAATTGGCGTGGTGTACAAGTTCGTGGTTAGCGAGTGGCGGGAAAATGACCTCCAATATTGCGACTGTAGAAGTCAGTGACCTTTTTCAGTTTGGAGTTTTAATTTTTGACCCTGAAGTTATCGTGCTAACAATGAGTTTCGTCATCCATTTTAATTCTTGTCAGCCACCTTTCCGAGTACCAATTTTTGATGTTGTTCGCCATTTTAGTACCAACTTGCAGGCCGATGATCTTATAGTGACCTACTGTTAGGTCGATGAGTCCTACATTAGTACTTAATGGAGCTTATTGGTGCTTGGTAATGTATAGTCTAGCTAGGCTGTATAACATAATTATAGCCTCGGTATGGAGACATTCCATAGCGAGGCTGAAATAGATGTCAGGTTTAACACGGTTCAAGAATCGCTTACCAGAACACAAACAAAATCTTGACACAGGTGCCAATCTTAAATCTTTAGACAACACGAGGTCACGTGATACAGGTCACAAGTAGATGAGGGGTCAAGTCAAGTCGAGGCTAAGGGTAGCTTGGTGTAATATTTCTGTACAAGTTCGAATCGGCAGTTAACTAAAAAAAAGGACTAAAAATCCAAACATTTTGAACATACGCCATATCAACTGTTGCCGCATTATTAGTATTCATGTATTCATGTCAATTGTATAAACAAAAAATAATATAGAAGTAGCACTATCGTAGTATATATTGAACTTAATTGAACGCATACTTTGAATAATTTTTTGCAAGTTGAAATAATGAATATTCAGTGTGAATCCCAATATAACGATGTTGTGGCCTTTATTTTCACTTGAAATGAACTTGGATGATGAAAACATTATACTACATTGACGTAGTATATGATTATTATCACACATTTGTCGGATTACTGCTTCATTGTAAAATTCGTCTCGAAAAACGGTTCTTAAAAAATACTTACAATGCATGTATGTGTACTTGATGTCGTAACTACTATATATATAAAAAACCAAGTGTAAAAATTTAGGCCTAAAATGATGAGACTGTTGTTGTTTGTGTGCGGAAAAAAAGACAGAGTTTAAGGCTGTGTACGAATTGATCTTCGTGCTATTATAGCATTTCGCTGAATTATCTTATGTGTCGTTGTATTTAAAAAACAAAAAATATCAGAAGTAAGGTGTTGTAATATAATAATAATATGATATTAATATTAGGTGTCTTAAGGGAAACAGTTACACGAGAGAAAAAAAGTATACAATTATTATCCGTTTAATTAATTCAAAACTACGTACACGTTGTTTCATGTCTTTATCCGACCAACCTCAATATGATCTGTGTGCCTGGCTAAGTATTTACGATAATTGAGCCTTTTTGTGCTAAAAAAAAACGAGGAAAGATAAACAAAAACAAGCCTTGGTATACAATAGACGCATTCTTAACAGCACTGAAATCTCTAATGAATAATAATGATAAGTATAGCTTATTGATGAAGCATCTTAATAATGCGCAGACATTGTTTATTTGGACTCAGACCTTTAAATTTTCAGTTACATTTTTGCTTTAGTGAAAATTAACCAAGTGTTTAGCCTAAAGAGCGAAAAAAAAACCATACACGTGTTTGTTTCTGGTTTTGTTTCAAAGTGACGTCACTTCCGGTTGCTGTCATCACGTGTGTATATGATCAGCATTTCCAAGATGGCGCTTGTAAACGGATATTTATACTTGTATTTTCTCGTAGGCCTACGTGTTATATATGGTTACGTGAATGTAATATTGATGTGAAATTTTTCTGCTGTAATTTTCATGGATGCCTTGATTTATATTTAAAACGCGGATCTTCCTTTTTTTCTCTCTCTATTTTTGTTCTTGCCATTTTGTACAATTATTATTATTCTGGGGAAAAAGCTAGGTAAGGAAAGTACGTATAAAGTAGGATGGTGCGTCTCACCAATAGGTCATTATAGGTAGGGTTATGGGTCAACACGAGAGGGCGCTCTTTCATTAAAGATAACAATATGTTTCACAAGACCCACTGTACAACTTATTGATACTAATAATAGGAAAGAAATACAATTCAGAAAGCTTTTCTATACATGGTTAGTTGTCACATAAGAATTATTTTTTACAATGGAATTGAGTGAAGCATCCCTCCTGTATCGCTGCAATAATCATAATTATTGCAATAACATTTCATAGCTAGATAATTATGATAAATGTACTCTTTACCCAATAGGCTGCTAGGTGTCCAATATATAATTTGAAAAAACATCTTCACGGTAAAGTTTCAAAAGTTAGACCAATCTTACTATACCAGCTGCAGAATCACATATCACTCGTGTCAAAGAACTTTTAAAGACTTCCGGGACCAAATTGTGCGGTACTTTCAGAAGCTTAAACAAAGTTATAGCTTCACGTTCTGAAGAATCTTCTTCGCATTACATTTCACGCCACGAGATGACGTAACGTGGATAGGAGCCCAACACTCATTATCACGAAGTGACGTATTGTCTCCACAGGACAAGTGGTGAATTTTTCACGTTGCGGTTACTTTCCACGACGCGTCTTTTCGTGGTATAAGTTCCGTTGCTGTGTCCTGGTACCCTGTACCTCTGCTCGTAAGTGTAGTTCCTATAGATATTATACGTATCCAGTAGAGATATCAAATTGATACTTAAGGACCAGGCTTGATAAAGGCTCAGATATTTAGTCTCTAGACTTTGTACAAGATGATGGGTGCTGCTATAGCTGTGCGCGTTGAAAAAAAAGTTGAAATATTGTATAATATTATTATTATTTATGATTTTCTTTTTTGCATGTGACTTATTCTGTAGATTTTATACAGAACGTGGAGGAACAATAATGTATTCACCGAATTAGGCCTATATACTTGTACAATATTTTGGTAACTTTTATTTTTGAATCATATTTATCTGATATTGACAAACAAAAATATCACGTAAACTATGTCCTATTCATCATCACTAATACCGTGTATACAATCGGATAGAATTCAGTATAAATCAGATAGAATTGACATAATCTTAAATTGTGAACAGAAACAGAAATGGCAGATCAATTTTATGAACAAATTTCAAAATCGTATTTAGTGAATGACCTTAAAATTATAGTGATACAATGGCCATGGTATGATAATAACACAGTCTACCGTCAGGGAAACGTCAGAAACGTAGAATGGGAGAGGTGAAGTGTATCTTAACGGCTGTGATAGTTAGAGGTTTGGGCCTTTAAGAAAAGAGGCTTAAGGCTAGGCTTGGGATTTATTTGGCTAACGCCATTTTGTGTCCTGAAAGGAAATGAAGGGCTTGAGATACATGGCGAAGCTGGAGCCTTTATTCGGCTTCGTCATGTGGCCCAATCCCTTTGTTTGGTGGGCCTCAAATGGTTGTAGCGAAATAAGTCTCAAGCCTAGCCTCAAGCCTCATTTTCGTAAAATGCCATATGTTTCCATCACACGGGTCCAAATTTCAGATCGGTGATTCGTTCGTTGGTTTCCCACACCAGATCCCGCCAGTTTTGATGGAGCGAACCAGCGATTGGATCAGCGAATAAGAACAGACATGTCGGTCTCAGGTGTCCCCTAGTCTCAGCTGTCCCCAAGACGTAGCGGGACATAGCACGCCATTTAAACAGACGACTGTCCCGTTGCTGTGCGCAGAGACGGAGTATTTTTTACCATATTTGGTAAGGGGGACAGCTGAGACCGTGAGACAGCTGAGACCGCCACATCGGATCTGAGAGAACCCAAGAAGGCCACAGACCTTCACATGACCACAATATCTACACTCAACACACGTAACCTGTGTACAAAATCCGCAGCCCAAAGCGTATACCTTTCTCGTTCTACGTCTATGGGTATCAAACTAATTAGTGTTATTTACAATGTAGTAAATTAATTCTTGGTGTGTCTTTCATCAATGCCAACATAATGACGCACTGTACCGTATACCTATTGTTTGAATCAACGCCATGATGGTTGCAGAACTTGAGCCTGTCGCTAGAGTCATTGAATGTCTGGTACCCCGACTTCACATGTGTATATCTCACGCTAGAAATATGACGTGATGACTCTTGCTGTATACCATTCTTTTGTTCTTAAACAAACGATATTGGTTGGAATGGACGGCCAAATGTAACAAAACATAATTCTCTTGTTTGACGTTTTGACCAAAGTTTAAAACTTCCTTTGAAAATTTCACAGCCTAAGATACAGCAAGAGTGGACAAATACCTTGCTCTCAATGGGTGGATCTAGCATGAAGACACAAGTTCATTTCAAACTTTATCCAATGAACGACCACTCCCTAAATCACGTGTCATAGCAACAATCAGTCAGGGGCACTGACACAATGCGAGTGCATCTCCCATGCAACTAAGTCGGGGTACTAGGCATTGCTCAATATTTTCTCCAAACAAATAGGTTATAACGTGTTCCTTTCAGTTCGTTCACCAGCTGAAAACAATGGGCTGCATACCACCGCTGATACGTAGTAAAATCTCCTTAGGCCACTTATTTACATAGTAAATTCTCCTTAGGTCACAAAATTACGTAGTAAATTCTCCTTAGGTCACAAATTTACGTAGTAAATTCTCCTTAGGTCAAAGTAAACATAGTATTTATTTGAATGGGTAGTTGTGTGAACAGCGAGTTGTTCTGTGTAGCGTTATCGTGCGTAATGTCCCCATTGAAAACAGATTTGTGTACGTGTTTATGTAATATATAAACTGCATGTTGTCCGCATATTTTTTCAGAGCAATTTCAAAAATCATAATCCGTCGATGGATTTTGTTTTTTTATAAGAATTTATGTTGGAAAAAAAACTTAATTTTGTTAATTTATTTGCATGTTTATTATTTTATTATTATGCTTCCATTATTATTTTGGGAAAAGATAAGATAAATTTAGAATATAATTTTTGTACCTTTTTCAGTGACCTCTATTTAAAACAATACATTCCTTTGTCATTTCACATTGATTTGGATAATTGAGTGATAAAACATACATCCGGGATACATCCAAGATGACGTAGTTGGGAGAATATAAAAAAACGCACGTGTATTGATTAACAGCTTATCACTTGGTTTCTGGTACTGTGTCGTTCTTTCACGTTGCTGGTAGTTTTTGTAGAAGCCGTGGCGGACAGAGAGTAAGACAACCCGACGGACTGACGGAAAAATGACTTAAAACAGTCATGGGCTGATTTGTATCAATTTTAACCCCACAATTAAGAGTTTTACAAAATGTTCTTTGTTCACTTTTCAATGACTTTTATTTCAGTCAGTTTCCCTTGTGGTTATTTGATGATTGTACAAATGTGTTAGAAATCACTATGAGAGGTCCCGAGGAGTCCAAAGAACATATTTCTGTCATTAAAAGATCAAAGAAAATATTTTCATTTTGGCATCATGAACGGCAAAAATGGCAAGGCGTACCCCTTGTCGTTTTCATAAATTTTGACCCAAATTTAAGGTTTTTAAATTGTTTTTAAATTGTGTTAGAAATGGCTAAAACAGGTCCCTCGGAGCCCAAATAACACGTTTCAATCGTAAAAACATCAAATAAAATCATTTCATTTCCCACCAAAAACGGCAAGTTTTCATCAATTTTGGCAAAAAATTTAAGATTTGAAATTGTGTTAGAAACAACTGAAACAGGTCTCTAGGAGCCCAATGGACACATTTCAGTCACAAGAACATCAAATAAAATCATTTCATTTTTGCACCAAAAACGGCAAAAATGGCAAGGGGTACCCCTTGTCGTTTTCAAAAATTTTGACCAAAATTTAAGGTTTTGAAATTGTGTTGGAAATCACTAAAACGGGTCCCTAAGAGCCTAAAGAACACATTTCAGTCACAAGAACATCAGATAAAATCATTTCATTTTTGCCCCCAAAATAGGCAAAAATGGCAAGGGGTACCCCTTGCCGTTTTCATCAATTTTGACCCAAAATTAAGGTTTTGAAATTGTGTTAGAAATGACTCAAGCAGGTCCCTTGTAGACCAAAGAACACATTTCAGTCACAAGAACATCAAATAAAATCATTTCATTTTTCACCAAAAACGGCAAAAATGGCAAGGGGTACCCCTTGCCGTTTTCATCAATTTTGACCCAAAATTAAGGTTTTGAAATTGTGTTAGAAATGACTAAAGCAGGTCCCTTGTAGACCAAAGAACACATTTCAGTCACAAGAACATCAAATAAAATCATTTCATTTTTCACCAAAAACGGCAAAAATGGCAAGGGGTACCCCTTGCCGTTTTCATCAATTTTGACCTAAAATTTCGGATTTGAAATTGTGTTAGAAATGACTAAAGCAGGTCCCTAGGAGCCCAAAGAACACATTTCCGTTGTTAGAACATGAAATAAAATTGTTTCTTTTTTGCACCAAAAACGGCAAAAATGACAAGGGGTATCCCTTGCCGTTTTTGTCATTTTTTACCCAAAATTTAAGGTTTAGAATTTGTGTTAGAAATGACTAAAACAGGTCCCTAGGAGCCCAAATAACACATTACAGTCATAAGAACATCAAATAAAATCGTTTCATTTTTGCACCAAAAATGACAAGGGGTACCCCTTGCCGTTTTTATCAATTTTGACCAAAAATTTAGATTTTGAAATTGTGTTAGAAATGACTCAAACAGGTCCTTAGGAGCACAATGAACACATTTTAGTCACAAGAACATCAAATAAAATAATTCATTTTTCACCAAAAACGGCAAAAATGGCAAGGGGTACCCCTTGTCGTTTTCATATATTTTGACCAAAAATAAGGCTTTTGAAATTGTCTTAAAATGATTAAAACAGGTCCCTATGAGCCAAAAGAACGCATTTCCGTTGTTAGAACATCAAATAAAATCGTTTCATTTTTGCACCGAAAACGGCAAAAATGGCAAGGGGTACCCCTTGTCGTTTTCATATATTTTGACCAAAAATAAGGCTTTTGAAATTGTCTTAAAATGATTAAAACAGGTCCCTATGAGCCAAAAGAACGCATTTTAGTCACAAGAACATCAAATAAAATCATTTCATTTTTGCACCAAAAACAGCAAAAATTGCAAGGGGTACCCCTTGCCGTTTTCATCAATTTTGACTGAAAATTAAGGTTTTGAAATTGTGTTAGAAATGACTAAAACAGGTCCCTATGAGCCAAAAGAACGCATTTAAGTCACAAGAACATCAAATAAAATCATTTCATTTTTGCACCAAAAACAGAAAAAACGGCAAGGGGTACCCCTTGCCGTTTTCATCAATTTTGACCCAAAATTTAGGTTTTGAAATTGTGTTAGAAATTACGAAACCAGGTCCCTAGGAGCCCAAAGAACTCAATTCCGTTATTAGAACATCAAATAAAATCGTTTTATTTTTGACCCCAAAACGGCAAAAATGACAAGGGGTACCCCTTGCCGTTTTTATCAAATTTGACCCAAAATTTAAGTTTTAAAATTGTGTTAGAAATAACTAAAACAGGTCCATAGGAGCCAAACAACACATTTCAGCCACAAGAACATCAAATAAAATCATTTCATTTTTCCACCAAAAACGGCAAAAATGGCAAGGGGTACCCCTTGCCGTTTTCGTCAATTTTGACCAAAAATTAAGATTTTGAAATTGTGTTAGAAATTACTAAAACAGGTCCCTAGAAGGCCAAACAAGACATTTCCGTTGTTAGAACATCAAATAAAATCACTTCATTATTGCACCGAAAATGGCAAAAACGGCAAGGGGTACTACCCAACATCAAATAAAATCATTTCATTTTTGCACCAAAAACGGCAAAAATGGCAAGGGGTACCCCTTGCCGTTTTTATCAATTTTGACCAAAAATTTAGATTTTGAAATTGTGTTAGAAATGACTCAAACAGGTCCTTAGGAGCACAATGAACACATTTTAGTCACAAGAACATCAAATAAAATAATTCATTTTTCACCAAAAACGGCAAAAATGGCAAGGGGTACCCCTTGTCGTTTTCATATATTTTGACCAAAAATAAGGCTTTTGAAATTGTCTTAAAATGATTAAAACAGGTCCCTATGAGCCAAAAGAACGCATTTCCGTTGTTAGAACATCAAATAAAATCGTTTCATTTTTGCACCGAAAACGGCAAAAATGGCAAGGGGTACCCCTTGTAGTTTTCATATATTTTGACCAAAAATAAGGCTTTTGAAATTGTCTTAAAATGATTAAAACAGGTCCCTATGAGCCAAAAGAACGCATTTTAGTCACAAGAACATCAAATAAAATCATTTCATTTTTGCACCAAAAACAGCAAAAATTGCAAGGGGTACCCCTTGCCGTTTTCATCAATTTTGACTGAAAATTAAGGTTTTGAAATTGTGTTAGAAATGACTAAAACAGGTCCCTATGAGCCAAAAGAACGCATTTAAGTCACAAGAACATCAAATAAAATCATTTCATTTTTGCACCAAAAACAGAAAAAACGGCAAGGGGTACCCCTTGCCGTTTTCATCAATTTTGACCCAAAATTTAGGTTTTGAAATTGTGTTAGAAATTACGAAACCAGGTCCCTAGGAGCCCAAAGAACTCAATTCCGTTATTAGAACATCAAATAAAATCGTTTTATTTTTGACCCCAAAACGGCAAAAATGACAAGGGGTACCCCTTGCCGTTTTTATCAAATTTGACCCAAAATTGAAGTTTTAAAATTGTGTTAGAAATAACTAAAACAGGTCCATAGGAGCCAAACAACACATTTCAGCCACAAGAACATCAAATAAAATCATTTCATTTTTCCACCAAAAACGGCAAAAATGGCAAGGGGTACCCCTTGCCGTTTTCGTCAATTTTGACCAAAAATTAAGATTTTGAAATTGTGTTAGAAATTACTAAAACAGGTCCCTAGAAGGCCAAACAAGACATTTCCGTTGTTAGAACATCAAATAAAATCACTTCATTATTGCACCGAAAATGGCAAAAACGGCAAGGGGTACTACCCAACATCAAATAAAATCATTTCATTTTTGCACCAAAAACGGCAAAAATGGCAAGGGGTACCCCTTGCCGTTTTCATCAATTTTTACCCAAAATTTAGGTTTTGAAATTGTGTTAGAAATTACTAAACCAGGTCCCTAGGAGCCCAAAGAACTCAATTCCGTTATTAGAACATCAAATAAAATCGTTTTATTTTTGCCCCCAAAACGGCAAAAATGACAATGGATACCCCTTGCCGTTTTTCTTAAATTTTGACCAAAAAATGTAGGATTTGAAATTGTGTTAAAATGACTAAAACAGGTGCATAGGAGCCCAAACTAGACATTTCCGTTGTTAGAACATTAAATAAAATCGTTTCATGTTTGCCCCAAAACGGCAAAAATGGCAAAGGGTACGTACCTCTTGCCGTTTTCATCAATTTTGACCAAAAATTAAGATTTTGAAATTGTGTTAGAATTGACTAAAACAGGTCCCTACGAGCCCAAACAACACATTTCAGTCATAAAATCATCAAATAAAATCGTTTAATTTTTGCACCAAAAACGGCAAAAATGGCAAGTGGTACCCCTTGCCGTTTTCGTCAATTCTGACCAAAAATTAAGATTTTGAAAAAATTTCAGTTTTACGAAAAATGTGTTGTACTGTTGTAAAACTTAATGAACTTTACTAGAAACAACACCAAATGAGCGACATCACTTCACAGACATTGTCTTAATTTATTACGAAGTTTAATTTCTTTCATCTCTGACTTGTTTTACGCAACATGCAAATTATTTATTTCGATGCAAGTATGTAATAATTATAAATCGAATTTCTCGTAGTTTGGTCACGCTCAAAGTCACCATTTTTTTTACCATTACGTGCAAAGAGCGACGGCTTGGGAAAAAGCCTACTAAAAAATGGACGGTAGCTAGTCTCCAAAACCAGCCCTCATTCGTACGCAGAATTACGTAAACAAAGGCACGACCGGGAGACTACGTGAGAACCTACAATATCTCTGCTCTTGTTTGTTTGTTTGTTTTTACACTCTCCACTAATAACAGACTACCAGGAATTTAAGCTGGTCCCAGCTAGTTAGGCTACACTTTCATCTATTAAAGACAGTTGCATTTTTTGTCACAAAATGAAATTTCAGTATTCCTCTGTTTCGCTACAAGATTTGTTTAAATACTTGGTCCAAGCCTATTCGTTTAAACGAAAATGCGGGAGTTTCCAAATAGTGCGCCACCAAGAGTTCATATAACGCGTTAGCCAATTACAGACGCGCCAAATTGGGTCGATAAATTTCGTGCATTGTGATTGGCCAACGCGTTGCAGACTCTTGGTGGCGCACTACATGTATTTGTAAATCCCCCCGTATTGACTATGTTTGGTTGTTTCTTACAATAGTAAATAAATTCATAATTACATGCGTTTATACAAAAAGCAGGATGTACGTGAGTACGTTAACTGCAGACTTTTTCAAGCGTAGGGTTACTGGGAGTGATTATGCAGACATTTTTAGAAGTGAACAATTTAAGCTGCCGTTAATTACAAAACAAAAGAAAGAAATAAAGCAAAGGCAGATGTGCAATCTACATATTCATTAAAAACAATCATGGCAGCCTCTAAATGACAAACTTTACATGTAATTAATAATTAGCTGTTTGTTATTAATTAATTAAGAATTATTTTATCCATCAGGTGAAGTGGCTGCAGTTTGGGGGCGTGGCTCTTCCTTTGGGAGGGGTTTGTTCATTCCCTACCCTTTTAGAAAAATAATCTAGCATGATCGCTTAACCCTCACCGTCTGCAAGTACCACACAAGACAAGAGCTGCTTACCACACACTACCACAGTCTCCACAGGGGGACTGGATCATAAACCACACATTACCACACAAACCAAACTGTGGTGTATTGTGGTATTCAGGATATCACATCAAAAACCATGTGGTATAATGTGGTAGGCAGGTGGGTTAGGGTTAATCCGCCTACCAAACGCCTCTCCCGTAGCTCCACCCACAAATTGTAGCATTTCAAAATCTCGCTTATAATATGGGTTATACTTGATACAAATACAACGTGCCCACGTCACATATTAGTTTCCACCTGATACGCGTGTAACATAGGCACTTATTTCAATTAACAAAATGTGTTCATAAAGAAATTATATTAAACTGGTTTTATACATCAATAGTAGCCCCTTTAATGCCCACACTGACTTAGCAAAATTATACAAACAGATATAAAAAGGTACAGAAATTTAAAGATATACGGTCCCAGGTCTATCTCCATAAAGCTTAATAGGGAGGCCCCATCATAGAGCTGGATAGCTCAGATGGTAAAGCACTGGTATGGTAGTAAATGGGTTATATGGCTTCTGACTGGCACCCTGAGCAAGGATGGTTGACTATAGGGAGGCCCCATCATAGGGCTGGATAGCTCAGATGGTAGAGCACTGGTATGGCAGTTATGGGTTATATGGCTTCTGACTGGCACCCTGAGCAAAGATAGTTGACTATAGGGAGGCCCATCATAGAGCTGGATAGCTCAGATGGTAGAGCACTGGTATGGCAGTTATGGGTTATATGGCTTCTGACTGGCACCCTGAGCAAAGATAGTTGACTATAGGGAGGCCCATCATAGAGCTGGATAGCTCAGATGGTAGAGCACTGGTGAGGCAGTCAATGGGTTATGGCTCCTGACTGGCACCCTGAGCAAAAATAGTTGACTATAGGAAGGCCCCATCATACGGCTGGGTAGCTCAGATGGTAGAGCACTCGTAAGGCAATCCAGAGGTCTCCCATTCGATTCAGGATCAGTACATCAATCTTTGATCATAGAGAACCTTTTAACACACCATAACCACCATCGAAAATGCTTCAAAATAAATATGTTCATACCCAGGTCAGACCAAACTTCAGAAGGAAAAACCAAGGACTGTGTATCTTGAAATATTGAAAGATGTATTTTCTGTATAAATCACCAAGTTCTTGAAAATGAAAGCAATCGTGTGTACATATTTATATACAGATTAGCAACACAAATTAAACAGCAAACAATATTTATTAAAAACTACTGATCGGGCTGAGTACATTATCGGTACATCCCTTGAGCAACTACAGTGTTAAAAGTATCATATCAAGTTAATCACTATTTCATTTAATGCTGGTTGAGCCCAGTCACTGAAAAGCCAGGCCAGGCCTGGGCTTTGCCTGGGCTCTTGGGCTTCTATAATCCCCAGCCTTGAACTATCAACTTCAAGTCCCTGCTGTGTCCTGGATCATAGTTGGCACTATTAAACCTGATTGACAGATTGAGTCCACATTGATCATGGACAGTATCCAGAAGCCAGGCTTGATTGATTTGAAGCAGTTCTATTGTAGTGAAGTTCAGGGCTTTCAAGAGGAGGATTTCAGGCCTGAAGACCTAGCCAGGCTTATCAACGACTGGGCCTAACCAGTATCAAAGTTTCGTTCCCTTTACAGATACATTTTAATCATCTAGTTAATACTACTCGACTTTTTTGCATCTACAATAACTTGCATAACTATTACATGTACAAATGAAACGACTGTGTATTTTCAACGGAACCAACACCACATACAAACAAAGCTGCCATAGCAAGTATTTCTGGAACGTAAATTTTTTAATCCAAGGCTGTATAGTGTATTATATAAAAACAAATGAGGACAAGAAAGGTAAGAGCACAGATAGGCGGAGTCTGAAGACTAGTCTCGCCTCAAGCCACAAGATGCAGTTTAATAGTCTAAAGTAGCCTTCCTGAAATCCACCAGAATCAATCACTATGCAGCAACCCTATGGACAATTCATTGGACTAGGGCCAAGTTGGCCATCAAAGGAAGTATTAAAGGAATATCTTTAAAAAATGCTTTATGGTCACTCACTGGATTTTGGTTATAAGCGGAATGGTGTTGAAATTTCAGCATTGAAACAAATTATTTGTTTGACAAAATTTGGATGGAATGCATTTCGTAAACATAATTTTGCATCATAAGTGTTCAGACAGAATTATTTTGGATAAACAAATAAATTTCTTGTTGGTAGCAAATACACTGGTCCTTTGCTGTTCTGTGGTTTTATGTGTCTGCTGCCACCTAGTGTCACAAAAGCACTAGTGTGTCTGCTGCCACCTAGTGTTTGAAAAATACTATGTTGTCTGCTGCCACCTAGTGTTTCAAAAATACTAGTGTGTCTGCTGCCACCAAATGTTTCAACAGCACTAGTGTGTCTGCTGCCACCTAGTGTTTCAAAAATACTAGTGTTTGCTGCCACCAAGAGTCTCAACAGAGACAAAAGATCAACAAAGGAAAAAAAAAAAAAAAATTCTTACAAATAAAAATAAATTAAGTACAGACAGGGAAGTGGAGTCACAGTCTGAAAATAAAATGATTCAGGGACAAATTTTTACTTCATTTTTGTAAAATTACGTCAATTACAGCTCGCAAAGATCTGCTACAAATTCGTGTATACATGATTTTATTTGATTGACCCATAAAAGATCTATGTTTTTTCTCCATTCGCCGCAAAAAAATACTGCGAAATACAAGGCATTCAGATTAAATATGCTCGGTCATCAGAGAAAAATATAAGAATTTTGCATTGTAGCATTTCAAATTTGTTTTACCAAAGAGAAATTGGCAAAATATATCATATTTTTTTAATTTTATAGCAAAAATACTTAAAAAACAGAAGAATTTTTTTTAGCAATATTCAGAAAACACGAAAGCATACAAGGTGAACAAAAATTAATCATCATTTAATTACAAAACACAGGAAAAAAATTGATTAACTACATTATAACCATTGACACCCCATGCTGTTATATAAATGAACGTACACAAAACAATTTTAAAGTAAAATGGTTCCCAATCGGACATCAGCAAAAAATGTACACAAGCTTTCTTCCACTTCCGGCCTTTAAAATCCCAAAAGAAATATTTGACAACACAGTTCATTTTAATATAACAATAAGGCCTTTTTTCTCAGGAAGGGAAAAAAATGGTTCGCCGATAAAATTCGGACACAAGTCCAAAGGGCCAATCTAAAAGAATGTATTTCTATCAATTTGAGCATCCCCCCCAAAAACAAGACTCCACCAAACCTTAATATAAGTTCCCAAGGCAGGGTTCCCAGAAAATTGTGACGAGAAAAATTCACCAACTTATCCCATGATTTATTTGTGTATCTGCAAGACCTTTTCCGGTTGTAAGTTTCCCAAATGCATTTGCCGCAGCCAAGAAACACAATGCAATTTCTTGATATCTTCAAAGACCCACAGCTACTTCCAAGGATTGTCCAGGATTTTTTTCAGGATTTTTCCAAGATTTTCCAAGATTTTTCCAGAATCCTTCATTATTTTCCAGGATTTTTCTAGGATTTTCAAAAAAAAATCAAGGAATTTCAAGAGTTATCCAGGATTTGTTCAGGATCTTCCAGTATCATCCAGGATTTTCCAGAATTTTCCAGGATTTTTTTGAACGAACACGGGAACCCTGCCTAAGAGATCCTATAATTGAGAGTTTGGTCGGGTGATGTCTGAAATCAGTGCTAGATCCTTTGGACCTTACTTTTCTTCCTGGGCTCGGTAGACAGCTACGAGGCAGGCAAATACGGTCATGACCATCTTCTGCTTGACCTCTACGACGTCTTCAGGCAGAGCGTAGACGGCAGCGCCGATCTTTCTAGCCATGGACAGGGCGTACTTGGCGTTGCCCAGCATCTCCTGAAGAAGGGGGTAAGACAGGACCATAATTATATTCCTGAGCACTCGGGGAAGCCACTGGGTTTGTATACAGGGCAGATGTTTTCGGAAACACCATGTAAGAATTGTTCGTACTTTCGCACTTCTATTTCATTCGCACTTCTTGTAAGGTCTCAATGTTTCAACTAGCCTTGATAGTTCAAGGCTGGGGATTATAGAAACCTAAAGAGCCCAGGCAAAGCCCAGGCCTCGCCTGGCTTTTCCACTATGATCCGGACACAGCAGGGGCTTGAAGTTGATAGCTCATGGATGGGGAATTATAGAAGCCCAAGAGCCCAGGCAAAGCCCAGGCCTGGCCAGGCTTTTCAACTATGACCCAGGACACAGCAGGGGCTTGAAGTTGATAGTTCAAGGCTGGGGATTATAGCAGCCCAAGACCACAGGCAAAGCCCAGGCCTGGCCAGGCATGTCAGTGGCTGGGCCTGACCAATATTTTAAGTTTCTCTCTCTTAAGGGAAAACGGGATAGAAGAGAAAAGGAAGGGCTACCTCATCAGTGCTTGCACTGTCGTTGTAGTTGGCCCAGTTGACGGAATTGGCCCGGATGGCGTCCACAAGCTCCAGGATGACTCGGCTGTCAGCGATGACGGGATCCTGGAATCCTGAGATCCGGCTGGTCTTCCCTGCTTCTTCCAGCTACAAAATGACAAGAAGACAATGACAACGTTTATGACAGAGTCAATAGCAATGACAATGGCAGTGACAATGGCAATGACAATATTATGTCAATGGCAAAGACAGGGATAACGGCAGTGAAAATTGCATTGGCAAATGACAGCGACAGTGACAATCCCTCAGAAACCCTCAAAATCTGACTTTTTGGCTGCGTTTGTGCAAGCTACTTGCGTTAACACGAGTATATTCCTGTGCGCTCGAGCGGCTGGAGTATGACACTCGGGTCAGTGAGAGTATACTCTCTAGATAATTATGGGGAGTATACTCCGTAGAGTATTGCGCACGCATCATACTCGTGTTCCGGGAGTAATTGCTCGAACGCAGCCCTGGATACTGTCCATGATCAATGTGGACTCAATATGTCAATAAGGTTTATAGTGATCCAGGACACAGCATTGGCTTGAAGTTGATAGTTCAAGACAAGTGATTACAGAAGCCCATGAGCCAAGATCAAAAATCTAGGCCAGGCCTGGCTTTTCGGTGGCAGGGCCCAACCAAGTTTCTTTCTGTTAGATCTGCATTTGTGTGATGACAGAACTTTCTAGGTTTTGAGGTTTGTGCATACCTTGGCATTGACGGCCTCCACTAGGACCTTGTCGCTGATCTTGCCGTCGGCTCCAGCAATCTGCGACAGCAGGCGGAGGGTGTAGGCCCTCATGAGCTGCCAGACGATGGCCAGCGTCAGCTTGTCGTTGCCGTCGTAGATGTCGTTGCCGCCGATGCCCACCAGGGAGAACTTCATGACCTTGCAGAGTTCCACCGCGTAGTTGCAGTTCTCCACTTTTTTCATGTTGCCGCCGGGCTTGGCCAGCTTGTCCTGGGTGTTGACCCGCTTCTTGTCCACGAACGCGTCGTCGTTCTTGACGATGCTGATGAGCTGATGAAATTTGAAATAGGAAAACACAAAAGGGATGACAATTCTTGCTCTTGGTCATGTTGGTAGTTTCGGTCCTCCTTTTTTTTTTAGGGGGACTGCTAAGCTGATAATTGACGAAGCACTCTAGTAAAGATTGATCTTAAGATGAGTTGTCAGTATCAGAATCACCAGGGAGATTTGTATTGAGACATCACACTTTGCTTAGCAATTAATACTGATTCACAGCCTTGCGGCTCGAAATCCTACTCTTGTCAGCCCTGAACTTCACTACAATAGAGCTGCTTCAAATCAATCAGGCCTGGCTTCTGGATACTGTCCATGATCAATGTGAACTCAATCTGTCAATCAAGTTTATGTCAACTATGATCCAGGACAAAGTAGGGACTTGAAGTTGATAGTTCAAGGCTGGGGATTATAGAACCCCAAGAGCCCAGGCAAAGCCCAGGCCTGGCCAGGCTTTTCAACTATGATCCAGGACACAGCAGGGGCTTGAAGTTGATAGCTCAAGGCTGGGGATTATAGAAGCCCAAGAGCCCAGGCAAATTCCAGGCCTGGCCTGGCTTTTCAGTGGCAGGGACCAGCCAGTATTTAAGATTCCTTCCCTTCGGATCTACATGTAAGTTGGAGGTATAGAGGGGATGATGTCTCACCTGCAGCAGGACAAGTCCGTTGCAGAGATCACTGAAGAGCCGATTGACGTGAGGCCTGACGCCAAGGCTGTTCATCCAGTTCCTGAAGGCTGTGGAGATAAAAATTGAAAAATCTGAATGTTGGAAATGGAGAGGGGCAGAAATATTGGGAACATAGGGGGTTTAAGAAAACGGTGGCTCAGACTCAGGCTCAAGCTCAGGCTCAGGCTCCGTCATCCATATGCTGAAAATATAGGTTGTGGTTTTTCATTGAAGCTGAAGCTACTTCCGAAAGGCAGTCAAAAGCCTCTATGATACCCTTCATTTTAGGATGGATTCACGAAATTGAGAGCCTGAGCCTGAGCCTAAGCCTGAGCCTCTATTTCGAAAAGGTCCATAGATCTGAAAAGAAAGGATTTGCGCAAATGCAGCGCCCTCGCTGTTTGTCGGTATGACTTCTTGGCTCAGTGCCAAGGTCGTCTACTCACTCTTCTCTTCTCTGGTCTCCTCAATCTCTTCGATGTCCTCATCTGGAGGGTCCAGCGCTGGGTAGGTGTTGAACAGGTTGGCGACGAAAGCCATGTTCAACTTCTGGTTGCCATTGACGATATCCTGTCAAAGTATCAATCCATGTAAAAAAATTACTATCAGGATATGGACCTCTTTAAAAACTAACCCTAACCCCAGCATGTGTGGTATGCTGAATACCACAATACACAACAGTGTGTTTTGTGTGGTAATGCATGATTCATGCTCCAGTTCCCCTGTGGAGACTGTGGTAGTGTGTGGTAAGCAGCTCTAGTCTTGTGTGGTAGTTGCAGAGGGTTAGGGTTGATATTCAGTCCCCTTGTGGAGACTGTGGTAATGTGTGCTAAGCAGCTCTTGTCTTGTGTGGTTCGTGCAGAGGGTTAGGGTTAATATCCAGTCCTCCTATTGAGACTATGGTAATGTGTGGTAAGCAGCTCTTGTCTTGTGCGGTAGTTGCAGGGGGTTAGGGTAAATATCCAGTCCCCCTGTGGAGACTGTGGTAATGTGTGGTAGGCAGCTCTTGTCTTGTGTGGTATTTGTAGAGGGTTAGGGTGAATATCCAGTCCCCCTGTGGAGACTGTGGTAGTGTGTGGTAAGCAGCTCTTGTCTTGTGTGGTTCGTGCAGAGGGTTAGGGGTAATATCCAGTCCTCCTGTTGAGACTGTGGTAGTGTGTGGTAAGCAGCTCTTGTCTTTTATGGTACAGTATATGTAACTGTAAAGTGTCGTTAGGGTTAATATCCAGTCCTCCTGTTGAGACTGTGGTAGTGTGTGGTAAGCAGCTCTTGTCTTGTGTGCTAGGGGGGTTAGAGGGTTAACTTAACCATACTTGTTTTACCTACCTGTGGTGACACAAAGGCCCGGCAGTCCATCTTGTCAGCATTCTGCAGCACGGCCTCTGCCTTGACCAATGGAGCCTGCAAGCAAGAAGGCACAACAAAGATGCAAATTTATGCAAATGTATGCAAATGTATGCAAATATGTGCAAATGCATGCAAATATGTGTAAATATATGCAAATACAAAAAAAGGTTGTTTCACGGTAACACAGCAAGACATTATACAGTTATTAAATGCTTGTACATGCACGAGTCCTAAAACCTATGGTGAAGTAACACCTCATTTCTAAGTCCCTTTTTTCAATGTTAAGTTTGGGAGGCGTCATTTTTCCCATTTTCACATAACTGTTCTTTCTCGTTTGCTTTTGTTCCAACTTCAATGTTTTGGAGCCAATTTCATGGAACTGTAAAGCACATAATAATTGCTTAGCACAAATGTCTCCCTCAATAAAATAAACCACCATTAACAATTTCATTTGATATTAATGGTCAGCGAAACAACAGCCAAAGAACAATCACAAGTGACACACGGCACATGGACATTTGGTTGCTAAACCTATTTTTCTTTATGGACAGAAATTTTGTGGTTAGCACAGGCTGTGAAATAGGCCATTGATCTTACCGCCGATAGGTTGATAAAGTTGAGGTTACACTCTGGGGGAGCAATCTGGCTCAGCAAGATGCTGTAGACCTCAGAGTCCTTGATGTCCTCTCCGAAGTTGGAGATGTGTCTGCTGCTGCCTACAGAATTTACACAGAATGACAAATGAAATACATGTAATTATTAAGAAAATAAGTCTGGGATATTTAATAGCAAAGTGTCTGCAGCTGGCTACAGAACTGACACAGAATGACCAGAGGATAAAAGAAGGAACAAATGAAGTCTGGGGTTAATTTAGCAATGTGTCTGCTACTTGCTACAGAAATGACACAGAATGACCACAGAAAAAGAAAGAAATTGAAGTCTGATGGGGTGAATTTAACAATGTGTCTGCAGCTGGCTACAGAACTGACACAGAATGACCAGAGGGAAAAAAATTAAGAAAATATGAAGTCTGGCATGAATTATAACAATGTGTCTGCTGCTGAATTGCTACGGAATTGACACAGATTGACCAGAGAAAGAAAAGGAAAATAATGAAGTCTGGGATGAATTATAACAATGTGTCTGCTGCTGGCTAGGGAAGAGACGCAGAATGACCAGAGAAAGAAAACGAAAATGAAGTCCTGGGTAAGTTTAGCAATGTGTTGGCTGCTGGCTACAGAACTGACACAGAATGACCAGAGGAAAAAAAGAAAGGAAAATGGAATCCTTAGGCATTGTTGGGTAGGTTTAGCAATGTGTCTGCAGCTGGATATGGAATTGACACAGAATGACTTGAGAAGAAGAAAGAAAATGGCATCATGCACGCAAGTTCCCCCATAAGTGGATGTATCTGGGGCAATTATTAGCCCAATGCGTCCAAGATGAAATTGTCAGCACGTGGAGCCCACAGAAAAATCTGGGTCAAATTATTCAGCAAAAGAGCGTTAAAGGTACTATCATACATGTATGTTAGCATTTACAAACAGGAAATCTTCACAGATTTTACCTACAATACAGGGTGATAAAGATGGTATTACATGGTATATGTAGAAATTACATACATGTACCATTACAAAATTTCTGCCTGAAATGCTGTATTTATCCAGAAAAAGAGTACAACTAAAAACCAAAAGCAATTTCGATCTCATATCAAGACTCCTGTGAATGGATTAAAAAATACCATAAAAATAAATTTCACTGTTTTCTCAAAAAATGGGCATTCGTATGGAACTGAGAATTTCACAGATGACTGTTACTATATCTTTCTTGATATTTTTCACCCATGAATCTGCACTTCTTCGACAAAAACCAAAGTATGATACTACCTTTAAAAAGAGGGGCTCTTCAAATCTTACAATACTCATTTTTTTTTTCTAAACAACAATTATTTCAAAACGCTTCAGTTCGGTTTCAGTTTTTTGTTTTAAATAATCCCTATTCGGTAATACCAACAAAAAAAAGCCCAACACAATTATGTGCTGGTATTCACAATGTATCACAAAAACCTATCACTTCCAAAAGAAAACAATAAACACGCAATGATACGTGCCTGGCATACTGTCTGAGGAGAAGGCATTACCTTTTCTAAATTGTCCCTGTACTTTTAATAATCACACTCCCATAGACTAACAACATATTTGTGTGGTAAAAGGGGCAATTTTGAACAAAAAGAAGTCTGTTCGAGTACATGGCTTCATTGTCATTCCTTTATCCCCCCCCTCAATCCCAATGCAGAGCACGTACTACATTTTATACCCATTAGGAAGTACATGTAACTATAAACATACATGACAAAGCACAAAGGCATTTAGACTTGGCCCAGACCAGAACATAAACATAGACTTTGTTTATAAAAACATGGGTGACCTTAACATGTATAATGTAGGGGTTATCAACCCAATCCAATTTGCAATTGGCTGTATGTGGACACAAGAGGGCGCTATATTATGATGTCTTTGTATTTAGGGGCCAATTTCATACAGCTTCTTAAAGGTAATATCATACTTTGGTTTTTATCAAAGAAATACAGATTCATGGGCAAAAATACCACGACAGATACAGTAACAGTCATCTGGGAAAATTTCAGTCCCATACGTTGCCCAATTTTTGAGAAAACAGTGAAAAACAGTCACAGTCTTTCTTCTCTCTTTTGTTTTTGATCTTTTAAAAGATCAACAAGATTTGTAGTCGTCGTTTTACCAATTTCTGGATAAATACACCATTTTAGGCGGAACAATTTTAACAGTGTGTTTCTACCACCACCATCCTCATACCCTGTCAGTTATAGGTAAATCTGTGAACATTTCTGTTTTGGTTTCTAACCAAAGTATGATACTACCTTTAAGGACCAAAAACAAAATCAGTATGCCAGCCAAAACTCCTTGTGAATGTTATGCTCAGCAAACAATGGCAGAATACAAGTCTAAAGCAGTAAAAAACATCACATGAACATTTGTTTGGTAATCCTGTTTGATCAAGACAGACTTTTCATGCTTAAGCAAATTTTGCGCTTAAGCAGCTCTATGAAATTGGCCCTAGGAAGGAAACTTAAATCTTTATTAATAAATCCTTTGAGAACAAAGTCGTCCCTTTATTTAAACAAACAAAAATCCACCAGCATTTTGACTGGCGCTCCGCCAGTTAAACCAGTGCTTTGTTCCGATTGCTAAATCATCACTCGTACACGACACCAGATTGTCCAAACTCACTCCTTATAAGGGCATACTTTCTAGAGTCTAGGTTCTGGGAGGAACCATTTAAACAATAGGGGGGACACTCAAGCTAAAAAATATCAATGCTACAAGATGCATCCTGCTCGACAGGATGTAAAACAACAGTGTCCCCCCCCCCCAAGAAACAAAATCATTTCGCTTTTGTTTTGAGGTCTTTGATAATGAAACAGGATTTTTCATCAACAAAAAAAAAGAAAGAGGAAGGCCACAAAACGACAATGACAGGGAAATGAACTTTCGATGAGATAAGGCAGAGAGGATGTGGGTGGGTGCGGTGGTCAGCCTGGCATTTTTTAGCCGACTCCCGAACGTGGTGTATTATAAAAGGTACAGTACAGGATTGGTATAAACATACCCAAACAGAAATGCTCACAGATTTACGTATAACTTTTGGGATATGAACATGGTGCTGGTAGAAACATATTGTTAAAAAATTTCCGAATTTTTTCAAATGCTGTATTTATCCAGAAATTAGTAAAACAACGACCAAAAATCTTTTTGATCTTTTAAAAGATCAAAAATAAAAGAGAAAAGACTTAAGAAATACTGTGGCTGTTTTTCACTGTTTTCTCAAAAAGTGGGCAATGTATGGGACTGAAATTTTCACAGATGACCTGATGACTGTTACTGTATCTGTCTTGATATTTTTGCCCATGAATATGTATTTCTTTGATAAAAACCAAAGTATGATATTACCTTTAAAGGTACAGTACAGGGTTGGTAACATACCCAAACAGAAATGCTCACAGATTTACACATAACTTTCGGGATATGAACATGGTGCTGGTAGAAACATACCGTAAAAATATTTCCGCCTGAAATGCTGTATTTATCCAGAAATAAGCCAAACAAAGAACGAAAACAGTTTTGATTTTGGGGTAAGATCAAAACCATCCTTTATGTTTCATAAGAAAAATGGAGTCGGGTTTTCGCTATTTTCTCGTGACTCAGATGTCCGATTGAGCTCAAATTTTCACAGGTGTGTTATTTCATGTACATTTTAGATTAAACAAAGTGTGAGTGCTGTTCTGTGACCTTTACCAAATCTGACCTTTACCACCTTTAATAAGAAAGTGAAATCTAATCCGATTTGTCCACAGGAAACGTGCAACATGAGCCGCCACCGGGACCAATTATAAAACAAACTGGTGATGGTGGACTCAGGATTTGGCTCAGCATGATACCGAATCAGAAATCTTCACAGATATTCCTAAAAACCTACAGGGTATAAAGTTGGTGATGGTAGAAACAGACCGTTGAATTGCCTGAAATGCTGTATTTATCCAGAGAAAGAGTCAAACCAATTGACCAAAATTGATCTTCGGAAGATCAATTTTGGTCAATGTTGTTTTGTTCGTGCAATATTGTATAGTTTTAAAATTTGATGTCTTGTTAATTTGTATCCGAACTGCACAATGAATTTCAATGTATTTTTATATGACGACTGAATAAATTGAATACTAAGGCCTTAAAGGTAACATCATACTTTGGGTTTTATCAAAGAAATACAGAGTCATGGGAAAAAATATCAAGACAGATACAGGGACAGTCATCTGTGAAAATTTCAGTCCCATACGTTGCAAATGCACTTTTTGAGAAAACAGTGAAAACAGCCACAGTATTTCTTAAGTCTTTTCTCTTTTATTTTTCATCTTTTAAAAGATCAAACAGATTTTCGGTCGTTGTTTTACTAATTTCTGGATAAATACACCATTTCAGGAAGAAAACAATTTTAACAGTATGTTTCTACCACCACCATCTTCATACCCTGTAAGTTCTACGTAAATCTGTGAAGATTTCTGTTTTGGTTTCTTACCAAAGTAAGATACTAACCCTAAGGGTTAAGGCCCCTGGGTGCGTGACTTACCAGCTTGCTCCAGGTGGTAGTTGACCCATCGGATCAGAAGCTCCTCCGGCGACAGAGACAGGAGGGTATTGATGTCCTCTCCATCACGGAGCAATCGCATCAGGCCAGGTACTTGATGCAGGTCAATCTTGGCAAACAGACCCACCTATGTGCAGCAAACCAGGAGGAATACAAGAAAATCTTAATAGGGAGAGAGACTTTGATATGGATCGAGCTCTGCAACTGACAAGCCTGGCCATTCTCGCCCTCTTGTACCCAAGTTATCCCTCTTGAACCAATTGTACCCCTCTTGTACCCATTCTAGCCCTCTAGCCCATTATATACCCTTCTTGTACAGTGTTGTACCCATTTGATCCTTCTCGGACCCATCCTATAATGTTTAAATAATGTATAAAGCGTTTGTGATACCCTTCTTGTGTGTAAGAATGCTATATAAATGCCCAAATTATTGATTATTATTATTATCCTACCCCTCTTGCACCCATTCTACCCCTCTTGCACCCATTCTACCACTCTTGCACCCATGTAACCCCTCTTGTAACCATTCTACCCTCTTGTACACATTCTACCCAATTGTACCCATACTATCCTTCTCGTACCCATTCTACTCCTCATGTACCAATTCAACCCCTCTTGTACCCATTATATACCCTTCTTGTACAGTGTTGTACCCATTCCACCAAGGCCTCTTGTACCCATCCTACCCCTCTTGTACCCATTCCAACCCTCTTGTACCCATTCCAACCCTCTTGTACCCATTCTACCCCTTCTCTACCAATTCCAACCATTTTGTACCCATTCCAACCCTCTTGTCATTGTACCCATTCAACCCCTCTTGTACCCATTCTACCTTTCTTGTACACATTTCATTCCTCTTGCACCCATTCCACCCCTCTTGCACCCATTCTACCCCTCTTGCACCCATTCAACCCCTCTTGTACTAACTCCACCATCTTGTAACCATCCTACCCCTCTTGCACCCATTCTACTCCTCTCGTACCCATTCTACCCCTCTTGAACCCATTCCACCCCTCTTGTACCCATTCCGCCCCTCTTGTACCCATTCCACCCTCTTCCAAGCCCCTCTTCCACCATTTCCCTTCTCTCCTTCACCCCTCCAGCACAGATCTTCTCCCCTTCTTACCCTGATGATTTGCCAGAGCAGGCCCAGAACCAGATGAGGGGTGCCCCTGGCCAGATCCTCAGCCCCGATGTTGACGATGTTGCAGCCGATGGCCCGGGCCGAGTTGAGGGCAAGGGTCAGGTTCTCCTGCTTGGTGTAGATGTTCAGCTTCTTGCCGCGGTTGATGGCCCGCTCGTCCACTGTGTCTGGCACGGAGAAGTTGATCATCTTGCTGCAGGGTCAAGGAGTAAGAGAGAAACTTAAATACTGGTCAGGTCCAGTTGTTGACAAGCCAGGCCAGGCCCAGGCCTTCAGGCCTAAAATCCTCCTCTTGTCAGCCCTCACTTCTATAGAGCTGCTTCAAACCAATCAAGCCTGGGTCAAGGAGCACCAAACAGAGGTGAAAACTAAAATACTGGTTAGGTCCAGTTGTTGACAAGCCAGGCCCAGGCCTTCAGGCCTGAAATCCTCCTCTTGGCAGCCCTGAACTTTTAGACTTGCTTACAATCAATCAAGCCTGGCTTCTGGATACTGTCCATGATCAATGTTGACTCAATCTGTCAATCAGGTTTATAGTGCCAACTATGATTCAGGACACAGCAGGGGCTTGAAGTTGATAGTTCAAGGCTGGGGATTATAGAAGCCTAATAGCTAAGGCAAAGCCTGAAACTGACTGGAGCAGGATTCAAACCTGTAACCTTCACATTTGCATACAGGCACATAAAAAACTCAGCCATTAAGACCTACATCTGCATGCAGGATGCAGATTCAAATCCTACCTACAAAGTCAACTTCCTTCGTTCGCCTTTATAATAAATGACCGAAGTGGACTTTTGTAACGGCAGCTTTACGACTCAGTTTTTGATTTCACGAATCAGTGGCCCTGTTTTTAGATTTAGAGGCAGACAGCCGACTTGTGAATGCAGTGAACGTACCACAAGAGTATTCCATCGTCAATCTTTTTGTAGATGTCATCGGTGTCCTCATTGATGGGTAGATACTTCTTGGCCTCTTCGTCATCGCAGACCTTCTTGTTGATGAAATCTGCAGGAGTAAATGGGGGTCAGAAAGGCTTGATCAACTGTATGCTAAGGGACAGAAACTCTGGTTAGGGCCCAGCCACTGAAAAGCCTGGACAGGACTGCCCCTTCAGGCCTGAAATTCAGCCCTGAACTTCAATGCAAGGGAGAGAAATTTAAATAATGGTCAGGCCCAGCCACTGAAAAGTCAGGCCCGGCCTTCAGGCCTGAAATTCTCCTCATCAGCCCTGAACTTCACTACAATAGAGCTGCTTCAAATCAGTAAAGCCTGGCTTCTGGATACTGTCCAAAAAGTGTCCATGATAAATGTGGACTCAATCTCAAAGTGGTTTTTCCTGAATGCCACAGTACATCACAGAGTGGTTTGTGAGGTAATGCATGCTTTATGATCCAGTTCTCTTGTGGAAACTGTGGTAGTATGTGGTAAGCAGCTCTTGTCTTGTGTGGTACATGTACATGTACAAGTGCAGAGGGTTAGGGTTAACATCTGCTTACCTGCAAAGGCCACTTTCTCAGCCTCAGCCACGGAGTGGGTTGTGCCCTCAGCGGAGGTATGTGAAGTCCCGGCCAAAGCCGAGATACCCTCCTTCTTGGAGATGGCCTTCAGGAAGGTCTTGGCAACTTCTTTGTTCTTGATTTCACAATACAACTGCAACAAAAACAGACTTTTGTAAGTCAAAAAACTCAAGAGAACTCAGACTCCAGGGATGTGACTTGGACTTGGACTCAGACTCAATCTTTTGTGACTCAAAAACAATCTGGTGTCCAAAGACACTGCTACAACAAGCTCATCTTCCATGAACAAAGAACAAAGAACTCAAGAGAACTCAGATTCGAGAGATGTGACTCACGTTGAAGAACTCGTTCAGGTTGATTCTCCCGTCTTGGTCTTTGTCGATCTGTTTGATCATCTCCCGGATCTTGTAGCCTGGCACGTCCTCACCGAGCGCTTTGAAGACTTCCCCAAGTTCCTTGGCGGTGATGTAGCCATTACTATCCAGGTCAAACTGTCAAGAGAGGAATGGAGACAAAGTTTATGACATTTCAGGATTGAATCATAAGTTTTAGATCACTACATGTCTGATGAAGATAGGGAGAGAAACGTTAACCCTTACCCTCTGCACCTATCACATACATGTAAGACAGGAGCTGCTTAAAACAGTCTCCACAAGGGGACTGGATATTAACCCCAACCCTCTGCACCTATCACACAAGACAAGAGCTGCTTACCACACATTACCACAGTCTCCACAAGGGGAAGTGTATATTAACCCTAACCCTCTGTACCTACCAAACAAGACAAGGGCTTTTTACCACACATTACCACAGTCTCCACAGGGAGGCTGGATATTAACCCTAACTCTTTACAACTACTAAGTCACATAAGACAAGAGCTGTTTACCACACAATACCACAGTGGAACTGGATATTTACCCTAACCCTCTACACCTACCACACAAGACAAGAGCTGTTTACCATACACTACAACAATCTATACAAGGGGACTGGATCATAAACCACGTACAATACCACACAAACCACACTGTGGTGTATTGTGGTATTCAGGATCACACTACACGATGAGTGGTAGAGCTAGCAGGTGGGTTAGGGTCAATTCACACTGACCGATGGTATTTGAGACCCACACCCTTCGCTAACCCCAGTGCCAAAGTCCACAACCTTGGGAAGGGTGTGGCAGAACCGAAGCCATAAACTTGCCCAAGGGCCCATATCATTTAATACCTGCTTGTTTGTACAACTGTATCATGTAGGTTGGCCTGTTAGTATTTATACAGTGCTGGTATAAGGCCTATAAAGTCCTAGATTTTATGTTCTCCAGGAATTTGTGTTCTAAGCATACTTAGCAACGGTCCCAATTCTACTTGGACATAGGTGATAAGGATGGGACTTTCAGGTTTTAAAAATAAGCCAAGCTTTTGAGATTCTTCTTTTTCAGAATAACTGAGGACTTGCATGCTCGTCAGCTTGCTAGGATCGAAACGTCAGGCCTTCCTGACTCTGAGCAGCTTTTGAGAAAGATCCTGCTAGGATCAAAATGTCAGGCTGCTCTAAACTCTGAGCAGCCTTTGAGAAAGATCCTGCTAGGATCCAAACGTCAGGCCCTCCTAACTCTGAGCAGCCTTTGAGAAAGATCCTGCTTGGATCCAAACGTCAGGCCCTCCTAACTCTGAGCAGCCTTTCAGAAAGATCCTGCTAGGATCGAAACATCAGGCCCTCCTAACTCCAAGCATTTTTTATTATTTCAGGTCATTATTTTGGTTGTTGAGAAGTTTGCAACAGTTCATGACTTGTAAAGCATACATTACAAGTAGTTACGAAGGAATTTTCATACAGTAGTGGTACGACCTACTGTAGGCTATTGCACACATCTAACACTGGCAAAGTACATGTGTACATACAGGTATTTACGTTGGAATCTGCCTGCACTACAAACATTTGCATACTTTTATATGCAGTGTTTAAATACAAAATGTACAGTATAACGAAGACACTATGTGCACACTGTAGATGTTCGTTATTAACTTACAAAGGAAGTTAGAAATGGTAAACTCCTCCAAAACATTTTCTGCAACTCAAGTTTGAGGGATGATATCTTGTTTGTTACTGATCTATGAACGGTGAAACTGGTATCATTGGAAAGCGTGATTATTCCTCTTTACAATTATGTGTCATTTGTTATGCTAATGTAATTGTGGAATGTACAGTCCTGATAAATATGTAGCAATGTCAACAATGAAATGTTGCGAAATTTGTTGTTTTCAGTAGTGAATTCCCAATGGTTTCGAGGATGGACTGAGTTTGATGAATGGTGTTGATGCGCTGATGCGTGAAAGCACAGTCCAAACATGGTGTATACTCATTTACATTTTGCAACATTTCACTTCTGACTTTGCCTTTCATTCAGACAAAATGCATATTCCATGATTACATAATCACAACAGATGGCACACCATTGTAAAGAGGAATAATGAATCTTTCAAATGATACCAGTTTCACCGTTCATAGATCAGTAACAAAAAAGATATCATCCCTCAAACTTGAGTTGCAAAACATTTTTTGAGGGTTTTAATTTAGGAATGCTCATCAAGTTAGAAAACTGCCTACAATCAGTTCATTTATTTATTTCTACAATACATACATGTAAGTCCATCATTTATATAAGGAAACTGAAATTCACAACTTTTATCAGAGGCCAAAAAGCAGATTTCAAGGAAACTTTCAACAGGAATTAACTTTTCCTCAATCCGTTTCCCTGTTTTTACAATATCTGGTTTTTGACGGCATCCTACGTGACAAAGTTCATGTTTGTGGGTCACTTCACCAAGCAGGGACGGAGTTTTGCCAATGTATCAGTGGTAGCATGAGAACCACATTGTCATGGTCTATCCCAAATGCATAGTCACAGATGTTCTTCCCATTTTAAACCAGGGGCCAATTTCATAGAGCTGCTTAAGCTCTAAATTTGCTTTTAAAAAGCACCAAAAACCTTGATAAATAAAATCAGTATGCCAGCCAGAACTCCTTGTGGATGTTAAGATCAGCAAACAACGGTGAATACAAGTAGAAAGCAAGATAAATATCACATGTAAATTTGGTTGGTAATCCTGTTTGATCAAGGAAGAATTTTCATGCTTTTAAAAAGCATATAATAAGAAGCCAAAACAGAAATGTTCACAGATTTACGTATAACTTACAGGGTATGAAGACGGTGGTGGTAGAAACATACCGTTAAAAGTTTTCCACCTGAAATGGTGTATTTTACTAGAAAAGAGTAAAACAACGACCGAAAATCTTTATGATCTTTTAAAAGACCAAAAAAAAAAGAGAAAAGACTTAAGAAATACTATGGCCGTTTTTCACTGTTTTCTCAAAAAGTGGGCATTGTATGGGACTGAAATTTTTCACAGAAGACTGTTACTGTATCTGTCTTGATATTTTTGCCCATGAATCTGCATTTCTTTGACAAAAACCAAAGTATGATATTACCTTTAAAGCAACTCAAGATGAATTTGGGGCCTGACCATGAAAATGAAATCCTACTTGTGTACATGTACTTGTACATGTAACTATCAGACAATGAATTTCTGGCTTGCTCAGTTGTGTAGTACTAGGATGCTATTAACCCTGTAACATAGAATGATGAATCCTAACATGCCTAAGGGCCGGCTTCTCTGGTTTAAAGCAAGGCCATTTTGATAATTTTCCAGTGGAACAACAAATAACTCCTGTTTAACGGACCATGACCAATAAAAAAAATCCTAGTCCTTTAAAAGCCCACTTATTTATTACAGTGTAATGGCCAATGCTGAATTACCATGCACTGAGCTGTGACATGCACATATTGCACACAAAGCCATTGCAATTTGGGCCTTTACGAAATGAGGCTTGAGGCTAGGCTTGGGATTTACATGTATTTCGTAAGCGCCATTTTGAGTCCTAAAATGAGGGGCTTGAGATACATGGCGAAGCAGGGGTCGATTTCACCAAACTCATCGTACCTTACTATCAATCATAGGACATTATGATGCCTATTGACCGGTGTCTCCCAAATGTTAACTTTCAGGTGCTAACCTGTCTCCCTATCATGCAATTTAGAAAGATATACAAAATTGAAAAAATGTGCAAAATCTATGACCAATCACAGAAATTATAAACTATTTCATTTTAATACAAATTCCATGCACTGCTCTGTGAAGTGTACTTAGTACAGGTGGGTGGGCCCAGTCTGGACTTTAAAATCGAGAACAGAATTATGGAAAAATTATGTACTGAGTAAACATAATCAGCGATTACAAGTAGATTACTAGTAGGGCCTAGATAAGGGCAACACTATCTTTATATAGTGTGACTATGGACCTGTATTACATGCATGTATTAAGGCACTGTGCACTGTAGGCCTACATGCACATAATTCTTGTCCTCAAACGAACTTCTTTCGTTAAAAATCCTCGAACATACAAATGTGTGCTATTGTCTACGGAATTGTAATAGAAGGCCTTGTCCTCAGACAGTATGTGACAATGTGAAGCACAAATATATGAGTTCTTGAACAATGAAACCATTGTCTTAATGGTACAGTACAGGATTGGTAACATTAACCAAACAGAAGTGTTCACAGATTTATGTATAACTTTCTGGATACGAAGATGGTGCTGGTAGAAACATACCGTTAAAATATTTCCGCCTGAAATGGTGTATTTATCCAGAAATTAGTCAAACAAAGACCGAAAAAACAGTTTTTGATTTCGGGGTAAGATCAAAACCATTCTTTATGTTTTATAAGAAATGAATTGGGTTTTAGCTATTATTTTTCTCCGGACTCAGATGTCCAATTGAGCTCAAATTTTCACAGGTTTATTATTTCATGTACATGTTTGATCAGACAAAGTATGAGTGCTATCCTGTGACCTTTACCAATCATATAAAATTGTATTGTACCTTTAAGCACCAAAATTAGCTTAAGCACCAAAAGCCTTGGTCAGTTGGTAAATAAAACCAGTCATGACATTGCCAGCAAAAACTCCTAGTGAATGTTTATGCTCAACAAACATTGGCCAAATACAAGTCAAAAGCAGTAAACATCAGTTGGAAATTTGGTTGGTAATCTTTTTTGATGAAGGAAGACTTTTCATGCTTTTTAAAAGCAAATGTTGTGCTTTTAGTTTTAAAAGCAGCTCTATGAAATTGGCCCCAGGTCTGCAGACTAAACAATGTGGTTATCAAAAGAATGGACAAATAATTAGGCCCACATCACAAATTCGTCCCAACCGACTGGTTCCAACTCGCCCCACAATCATCAAATACTATTTTTTAATGATACCGTCATAAAAATTAATACCATACAATTTAAATATCTGCATACACCATGTGTGTAACAAGCTATGTACAGTGTACATGAGACTTGAACAAGGAAATTGAATACACTCGTGCAATAATAGGTCCGTCTGGACACTCAAAAAAAACATCTGCACAGTAAAAAACATGATAGGGACCCACAACAGCAGACGTTTTCACAGGATGATCAAATTTTCTTTGAGGGAGGGGGGAGTTTAGTTAGGGGGCGATTCCAGCTGTTTTCTTGGGGGACGTGGAGCCAACATGCAGGCAGGGGCTAGGAAAGGCAATTGGTGAATTTGTCCGGGGACTATCTTGGTATGACACCCCAAAGTCAAGGATGGCTCGGCTTGGTTGTTTATTTACCATTTCCTCTCCTTAGAAGGGGGGATGCATTTGACATTTTGAGTCACAGGAATTACCCCAGACTATAGGGCCGACCACAGAACAAAGAAGAAAGGACTGGACATTTTGAACAAAGCCAGTTACTGTACTGTACAAATGTAATACCTGTAGGTACACTGTATAAATCCCATGCCATTTTACCAATTTGTTCCAGAACAACAATGAATGTTTTTATTGTCTCACTCATGTCTGCAACGTGTTTGCATTAAAGGCCTATACAATCATACTTTGGTATTAAATATACCAAAACAAAATTCTTCACAGATTTACCTTTTAACTTTTTATACAGGTAATAAAGATGGTGATGGTAGAAACATCATTCAAGTTTTTCTGCCTGAAATGTACATATATTTCTTCCAGTAAAGTGCAAAGCCAATGACCAAAAACAATTTTGACCACAAAATATGTAAGCTAAACAAACAAAGTGTACATTTTCTGACACAAACAGATCGAGCAAATTCCACGTACGGTAGATGTTTTTGTCAATTTGTTGTTTTCAATTCAACAAAAAATATCAGTATTCGTCCCCACTGGCCAATTACATGATGTAGGATGAAAAATATTCTATATGCAAATTAACCCTTTGGGGCTATTACACGTACAGTGCACACAGAAGACATTGTCCTTGCAATTACACACGTATAATGGGCGGGGGAGCTCCACTTCAAAACAACAACAACTAGCGCATAAAATCAAAGTGGAATAACACAGTAGACTATGCAAACACTACACGTACACAAAATTTACAGTAACTTTGAAAAGCACTTAACTGCTCGCAATAGTGAATGCATACGTCCAAGTTAAAAAGATTTAAATTTTTACCATGTGCGTAATTTTCCACTGTTTTCTCAAAAAGTGTGCACCGTATGGGACTGGCAAATTCACAGATGACTGTTACTGTATCTTCCTTGATATTTTTGCCCATGAATCTGCATTTCTTTGACAAAAACCAAAGTATGATATGACCTCTAAAACAAATTGACCAAGAACAATATATTGGTCTTCCGAAGATCAAAAAACCTGTGAACAGATTTTAAAATACCATGCACATTTTTCACAGTTTTCTACAAAAATTGGCACCGAATGGGTCTAAGAATTTCACAGATGACTGTTACTGTATCTTCCTTGATATTTTTGCCCGTGAATCTGCAAATTCCTTTGACAAAAACCAGAGTATGAAAGTGTTTTAGTACAGTTCATGTATATTTCCTTGTTTATTCAACCTTAATGTATGATACACTATATACGGACATTCTCTTCCTGGTTATCCAGAATTCTTTCCTATTTCACCATAAAAGGCCACCAAACCAGCTCAGCTCAGCTGGTCCTATTGTTATCTTCAATTTCAAAACTTATCAACTGGAAAGTGCAGAGACTGGGTATTTGTCTAGTGCTTTTATTCTTTCTGTTAAGGGATGGGCCTTCCAAAAATTCAACAATAATATATGTGGCAGGTCCTATTTTGAATCTAAACTGGTAATCACAATATGCTGTGTGTGGAGTTTTCAATTATTTGACGAGGAAATCAGTAAGCCTAACCTGTGAAACATGTACATGTACACGTACACAGTCCAACAGGGGCCAATATTTCATAGAGCTGCTAAGCATGAAAATTTGCTAAGCATGACATTTCTGTCTTAATAAAAACAGGGTTAACAACCAAATTTCCACGTGTTTTGTATCAATAGTGATTGTTCTTTGGCTGTTGTTCGCTGACCATGAATATCCAAATGGAATTTTCAACGGTGGTTTGTTTTCTTCTTTTTTTGTGCTAAGCAAATTTTTTTTGTGCTAAGCAAATTTTTGTCCTTAGCAGCTCTGTAAAATTGGCCCCAGTAGAGCTAACTTTTTTTCCTAGCTAAGCGAGCCCATTTGGCTAGCTGACTTCAAATTTTATGAGCCTGTTTAGATTTTTACTAAAACCTATGGATACATATTTTAGGGGTATTTTATGTATTTTGTGTCATGTTCATCAATATCAAAATCAATAATATTATGAACAAAAGGCTGGGACATGTACATGTACAAACTAACTTGATTTTAATAGAAGTTAAGTCTGGAGCGGGTTTTTAAAGCTAGACTTTGTACACTGGGCAGGTGCTATTTTGAGCTCTGATTCAGAAATGAACATGACGATGCTTTGCGGCCAAGGGTATGTGTAGCAGGTGCCTAGGTACATGTATGTGTAATCAATGCAATGCACTTTTGTAAACTGCACGTGTGTACAGTGTATCATGGTATTGAAGTATATGTACATAAGTTTGTCGAAGCCCCGTGGGCCTGTTTGTTTCGCTCGCAAGATATGCTAAAATGGGATCCAGTCGGATTCAGCAGGATCCACGATCTTGTGTGTGAAAGCCCCATGCCACTGAGTTTCACATTAAACTATAGATCCTCTAATGTAACGTACGTGTTTGCTGAAAGTGAAAGCTTCCACAGTTAACCCTTACCCTCTGTACCTATTGTATAGTATGTACAATGTACATATAACATGTACCATCCACACAAGACAAGAGCTGCTAACCACACATTACCACAGTCTCCACAGGGGGACTAGATATTAACCCTAACCCTCTGCACCTATCACACAAGACAAGAGCTGCTTACCACACATTACCACAGTCTCCACAGGGGGACTGGATATCAACCCTAACCCTCTGCACCTACCACACAAGACAGGAGCTGCTTACCACACATTACCAGAGTCTCCACAGGGGAACTGGATATCAACCCAAACCCTCTGCACCTACCACACAAGACAGGAGCTGCTTACCACACATTACCAGAGTCTCCACAGGGGAACTGGATATCAACCCAAACCCTCTGCACCTACCACACAAGACAGGAGCTGCTTACCACACATTACCAGAGTCTCCACAGGGGAACTGGATATCAACCCAAACCCTCTGCACCTACCACACAAGACAGGAGCTGCTTCGACACATTACCAGAGTCTCCACAGGGGAACTGGATATCAACCCAAACCCTCTGCACCTACCACACAAGACAGGAGCTGCTTACCACACATTACCAGAGTCTCCACAGGGGAACTGGATATCAACCCTAACCCTCTGCACCTACCACACAAGACAGGAGCTGCTTACCACACATTACCAGAGTCTCCACAGGGGAACTGGATATCAACCCAAACCCTCTGCACCTACCACACAAGACAGGAGCTGCTTACCACACATTACCAGAGTCTCCACAGGGGAACTGGATATCAACCCAAACCCTCTACACCTAAGAGCTAAGTACCACACAAGAGCTGCTACATGTACATGTACCACACAAACCACACTGTCCGCACTGGATTTTTTCCCCGGGGGTTTCACCGAGCTGATAGGTAAAAGATAAATGGGCAAAATTATTACCGGTGTCCGCACTTGGACGTTTGACTCAGGTAACTTAACCGTGCACGCACGGAAGAATTACCGAGCTGTCAATACTAGGCTCATGAGGGTACCCAACTCGCACTGTCCGCACTGGACTTTTCATCTCGGGTAAAGTGTCTCGGGAATTCTTCCTTGGCAGCAGTTGGCCGCTAGAAATGCCCGCGCTGGTCGGGAAAAAGTAACTGAGAGGAAGACTTCCTGAGACATCCGCACTGGACTTGAAATGAGTAAAAAAGTATCCAGCGTCACGGTAACTTTGGCAAAAAAAAGTCCAGTGCGGACAGGGCTTAATTTTTACCACAAGAAAAGCCAGTGTGTTAAACTGTGGTATGGAGGTGTGTTACCCTAACCCACCTCAATCCTCCAAAATCCTTCTGGTAGTTTTGGAGGATTTCGGAGGATTCAGGATATAATGTCTCTTTCAAGTGAGGACCACTGGAGGAGTGGCAAGGATTCAGGATAAATGCATTTTTTGAGGTATGGCCACTGAAGGATTCTGAAGAATTCAGGATTCAGGTACCACTCATTCTTAGTATAAGTGAGATCACTGGAGGATTGTGGAGGATTCAGGATGAACGCAGTTTTTAAAGTGTGCCCATTGGAGGACTGTGGAGGATTCAGGATGGTACACAGTAAAATGCCCCTAGGGGGTTAAGGTGTACACGAGATATTTGTATGGTACACATTACCAGTATACACAGGCCTGCAGCATTAGAATTTAGAAGCTACACCAAACAAGATCATGGCAAACAAACACACTAAGGCTAACAACCCATACAGCAATAAAAACCAGGGTTGCCCAGAGCACTGTTTGCACACAGTTTTATTCATAAATTTGCTCTGCGCCATTATTTGCCTGTTTTTACAACATCAATGTAACAACATGTGTCCCCACCCATTCAAAGTTTCATACCCGCATGAGGCACACTGTGTACTATCGTACACACACATAACCTTGTTGCTATGAGTTTCAATGGAGTGTTTTAGCAAACCTCGTTTAACCTTTGGCAAATAAGGTACCGGCATCAGTAGAGTCATTTGCACAGACGAAAAAAAAATCCTGAAATTGCCAAACTGATTGGAGTCGACTGTAGCTGTGATTGTGATTTCAAATCAAGAGGTTATTGAAACAAAATTACAGTACGTGTTAAAGGTATACTTTGGTAAGACCCCAAAACAGAAATGTTCACAGATTTACGTATGACATGAAGATGGTGGTGGTAGAAACATACCGTTAAAATGTTTCCACCTGAAAAGGTGTATTTATCCAGAAATTAGTAAAACAACGACCTAAATTCTTTTTGATCTTTTAAAAGATTTTAACTGTTTTCTCAAATAGTGGGCAACGTATGGGACTGACATTTTCACAGATGACTGTTACTGTATCTTCCTTGATATTTTTGCCCATGAATCTGAATTTCTTTGACAAAAACCAAAGTATGATACTACCTTTAAGTAGGGAAAAAAAGTATTCAATATCAGACCTGTTTTCACAGCGATTAATTTTGACCCCGCACTAACGGACAGTTTGCAAAATTGGAAACCAATAATGAAATCTGAAATACACCGTCCTGACAAGGGCCCTTTTTAAATGTCAAATCTTTTCTGTTTTCGCGAAATTCGTGGTGACTAATTTTGACACTGCATTAAGAGAGTGCACAAAATTGAAAACCGTCAAAATGCAATCTAAAATATTCCTTAATATCAAACCTGTTGTAAATTTCCAATTTTCCATGGTAACTTGGTAGTTTTGAAAATTTAACTAAAATATAGCTACAGAAACAACTTAGGTCCTTAAAAATGAAAAAAAAGAAGTTAGTTTTCTTAAAGGTAATATCATACTTTTGGTTTTTGCCAAAGAAATACAGATTCATGTGCAAAAAATATCAAGGAAGATACAGTAACAGCCAAATTTCAGTCCCACATGGTGCCCACTTTTTTTAGAAAACAGTGAAAAACGGCCACAGTATTTCTTAAGTCTTTTCTCTTCTATTTCTGATCTTTTAAAAGATCAAAAAGATTTTCGGTCGTTATTTTACTAATTTCTGAATAAATACACCATTTCAGGGGGAAACATTTTAACGGTATGTTTCTACCACCACAATCTTCATACCCTGTAAGTTGTACATAAATCTGTGAACAGTTCTGTTTTGGTTTCTTTCCAAAGTATGATGATACTACCTTTAAATGGTCACCCAACACACACTCAAATTATGAGTGAGTTACATGGATTTTGGCAGGCTTTCTCTAGCATGGCTAGAGTGTGCCATCATGCTCAAATGCTGTGCTCAAAAACATAAATAAACCACTTGTCATTTAAGTGCACATGTTTGTGTTTCACATACTGTCCGAGGACAAGGCTACCAGTACCAGTACATCTTTTCTAATGTCCCTATACTTCAATACACTCCCATAGTCTATGCACACACTACATCCGAGGACAACTTGGAACAAAGGTTCGTTCGAGGACAAGAATGGCTTCATTGTTGTTCCTGTACATCCTCTTGTCCTCCATCCTAATGCAAGCACGTACATGATAAGCATCCATGTTACATGGTGTATTTTAAAATATTTTTTAAAGTTTTACACAGCACTGTTCTACATAGGCCGACATCGGTAACCGAAACAAACTACCGGTATTAAACCAAAACTGGAAACAAATTTCATGTACACACCTATAAAAAGTCGCCAATTTGTCTAGGTACAAAGAAAAAAATACTTGACATACAAGATGGCGGAGCAGAGGAGCGATACACGGGTTTACACTTCCAAAAAAAGCGCATGCGTGATAGTGCCTCGTTTTGAAGTCGCAATCAAAACTGCCGAAGTGTAAACCCGTGTATTGTCTTCGACAATGGACGGGCTTACACTTAGAAAAGTGCGCACGCATGGAAGTGCCTCGGTGCGATCAAAATCCAAGATGGCCGCCATGGTGTAAACCCGTGTATTCTTAGGCTTTGTCATGTGGCCCAATCCTAATTGTTTCGTTTTGTGGGCCTCAAATGGTGGTATAGCGAAATAATTCCCAAGGCTAGCCTCAAGCCTGGGGCCAATTTCATAAAACTGTTAAGCACAAAAATTTGGGGGATTGTAGCTTTACAGGTCCTAAACCTATAAAGGAAAGGAAACTTCTTTTTGAAAAGTAACTTACCTACATATACTTTGTTGGTCTTCTCCTCTATATTACCAAGGTTAATTTTTTGGAAAAAGAGCAGGGCTTTGATTTTTGAGGGAAATTATGGGGTAAAAACGGTAACCAAGATTGTAACATTTCACCGCTGCACGGACGGCCGCACACGAGAATAGTCTGGTTTCCACTCTGACATTTTGAGGACTCTTGATATGTTGGGTCTGGGCACTAGACTAACCAGACCAGACAAAATGGCCTCACGCGATCAGACGGCCTGTTTTAAAGTTTACAAGAAGCGCGTAAGAAAATTGAATTTTAACCCTGAAATGTTTAACAAATTTCTTCAATCTAGGCTTTTAAGGACCCAGGAACATTTGCTGGAAGTCAAAAGTATCATTTTTGAGGAGTAGAAGTTAGTTCAGAGCCAAAAAAATCAATGTGTTTTGGGATCCCGTCAACCCACAATCGCCAAAATTTGCTTAGCACAAAAATGTCTCGCCCAATAAAACAAACCACCATTGAAAATTCCACTTGATATTCATAGTCAGTGAACAACAGCCAAAGAACAATCACAAGTGATATAAAACACATGGAAATTTGGTTGTTGACCTAGTTTTCATTAAGACAGAAATGTCATGCTTAGCAAATTTTAGTGCTTAACAGTTTTATGAAATTGGGCCCAGGTTTCATACACTGTCATGAAAAAAAGGGAGTTTATCATTTTATCTTGTGAGCACTGATTAACTTAAGCTACATGTACATAAATGCAGGAAGTCTCCATGGTCGAAAAAAACAAATACCGGTACGCCCAATCTGCATTGAAACCAAGGTCTCGACATCAATAGAATGTTCAGCCATAGATAATCATGAGAAGTGACATTCCAAATGGATTTCTGTTTAACTTAACGTAAACATACATACACACAGAATGTGCATAATGTGTTCAGCGGTATTTTAAGTGCACGTAGACTGCATACTGTGCAGTTTCGGAACGATGACAGGCCAATTAGGCTAATACAGACTAGATACATGAATGCATGCTTCTTTTCCATTCTATGTGTAGTGACAATACACAACCATTAGGTATGTCACCTGTATGCATGCACTGTACAAACTGTACATGTACTACAATAGAACATGCACTCTACAGGTGGGTGGGTCACCTGTTGTGCTTAAGAGGTCATTGTTCATTGTTAGGAAAATTTAGGCCGAGTCATCTGGGCTCTTGTTCAAGTTGTATCAGTCCAAATAGTATTTGTTGCCCCCTACAGAAAGTGGTCATATATGAGGACAAGTGTTCCCCAAAATATGGTATTTAAACTGTTTTATTGGTTTTCTGACAAACCTTTCCTCCTCAATAGGTTTTATTGTGCTGATAATATGTTCCTTTCACTCAACTGGAGTGTAATTTTTTGGAAAAACCATTTCTGTGGGTCATGTTTACCTCTTCATTTGTTTAGATGTTTTTTCATTATATTTTGGCTGTTGGTTCCCTACATGAGTATGCATGAAAATCCCCCATTTTGCAAAGCCGTTCAAAAGAAAACCAAATGCTGGTTTGAAACCAAAATAAGATTTGCCATTCATTATCTGTCAGTATATTTTCTGTATGAAGGCAATAAAATAACCTGACTGAAAAAAAGCACTGCAGGAACCCTTTAAGCAGCTATATGAAATTGGCCTCGATGTGGTACAGCCATTCCCTACATGTACATGTAGGCCCAAATCATGAGAATTTCACAGGTGTGAAATCCATACAAATATCACATTGATCTATTACTACAAACAAAAATGGCAAACAATTTGTGTGTTCTACATAAAATCACATTCGCCACTCACTATGTACACAAAATTCATGCTTGATCTCATTTCAATAATAATGTACAATGTACATTGTACATGTACATGTATGTGCTGCCTAAACTGTTTCCTTATATAGGCGACATACATGTAACAATAAAGTGGGCGTGTTTTGCTAACTCATAAATTTCCTACTTGGTACATGTATGTTTTTTCTCTGTTGAACAAAGCACAGATCAGTATATAGCTGCAAGTGTGTACAGTATGTAAATGGTGACAACAAGGAAATATACATAATTTTGTCCATGTAGTAGTGGTATGGGAATGTGCACATTGTGCAATACAATAGTGGATACTGTATTTTGAAGGACACAGGGTTGTAGTGTTGACTGAAGAGCCTAGACACTGCCCAGACAACTTTTCATACCAGACTTGAATTTAGTCCAAGTCCAAAGATGTGCCATAGGGATATTTTAAAGGGAACAGGACTGTAGAACCCAGCAGCCGATTTCACGAAACTTTACGCCATGGCGTAAGTCCAACTTACGCCACAAATGTTGCGTAAGTGGCGCAACTTACGCAACATTTGTGGCGTAAGTGGACTTACGCCATGGCGTAAAGTTTCGTGAAATCGGCTGCCCCACTGTAACTTTATATGGGGGCTTGATGGCCCAACTTGGTCCAAGTCCAAAGAATGTGCCATAGGGATACTGCAGAGTGTGGTATTTTGAAGGACACAGGACTGTAGAGCCCAGGCACTGTAACTTTATATGGGGCTTGATGGCCCAACTTGGTCCAAGTTCAAAGAATGTGCCATAGGGATACTGCATAGTGTGGTACTTTGAAGGACACAGGACTGTAGATCCCAGGCACTGTAACTTTATATGGGGGCTTGATGGCCCAAATGCAACTTGGTCCAAGTCCAAAGAATGCACCATAGGGATACTGCATGCACAGTGTGGTACTTTGAAGGACACAGGACTGTAGAGCCCAGGCACTATAACTTTATATTGAAGTTTGATGGTCCAACTTGGTCCAAGTCCAAAGAATGTGCCATAGGGATACTACACAGTGTGGTATTTTGAAGGACACAGGACTGTAGAGCCCAGGCATTGTAACTTTATATGAGGGCTTGATGGTCCAACTCCAAAGATATGTGCCATAGGGATAATGCACAGTTTTAAAAGGACACAGGACTGTATGACCCAACCACAGTATTTTTGTATAGGGACTCACAAATCACAATGAAGAGCTTTGTATTTTCAACTTGCATGTTTTTTTTTAACTTGGCATATATTCAGGATGGCTCCTTGCCACAATGTCAACAGGGTTAAAGGTTAAAGAATGCGGGTGCCAGACTTGGGGATTAGGGGCTCTCCAAGTTGGTAATGTTGGTTAATCCACCAACTTGTGGTTTGACATTCAAGTGACATTTAAAATTAACATTTGATATTTTCAGGCCAGCCCACTAAAATAAATAAGTTTGCTACAGTGCATATAGTAAAAAATGCCGCTATAACGAACACGGCAATATCCACAGATATTGTCCGTTATACTTATAGTGGTCATGGTTATTTAGCGATTTAAACAAAAATACTCAGTATGTTTAGCACGTACAAAATAGGAGCCAAGGATGATGTTCGGTAAATTGGTATAGCCAATATTATGTTCGGTACATAAAGCAGTATTCATAGCATAATTCAGGGGCGGATCCAGGGTCCTTTTCTTCCAGCAAAAGAAAACGAAAAAGAAAAGAAAAAAGAAAGAAGAAAAACAATGTATAGGGAGGGAGAAAGATTCAAAAAGAGAATTAAAAAAAGGGGGGGAGACAAAATTAGCTAGCTGTGATCGCCCCGAAATGCATCCGCCACTAATATTGCATTTTACATGTATTTCCAAGCCGTAATTTACAAAAATGAAATTTTTTATAATTTACAAAAATTACAACTTTGACAAGAGAAATTTATCAGGCAGAAAAGCTAAAAACTATCACATTATAACACATACTTCGCTTTTACTTTTGGAACTTGATTCTCTTCAAACCAGCATCAGCGTGTTCCACAGTTTATAAAAAGCCTAATATATTCTTAAGTTACCGACATTAAGAATCATATACAGCATTTATTGCTCTGCAACATGAACTGTGTACGTGCACTTGGGACCAGTGAATTAATGCTTCAATGTTAAAGATTGTGAAACTTAAGTTCCTACTCAATACTTTGTCACATCCTATGTGTGGAGTCCAGTTTCACTTTCTGTGGCTAGTAAACCAACGCATAGAGCGAGAGGCAAGATTTTAGTCAGCATTTTGGAATGGAAACCCTGAATCTATTTTGCACTGAATAAAAAAAAACAGGGTGGCCAATTGTTCGGAAAGATTTCAATTTGGTAAGCGTTAATTAAAAGGTACGATTATAACAATTTAAACTTTTAAAGGAAATAAAAGCAACTTGTTTAGCTTCTACTGTTCCAAAATGAGATTTTCGACATTCAGCAAATTTATGTTTCAGAGTCATTAAAACCCTAGATTGAAGAAATTTGTGGCAATATTTCAGTGCAAAAATACAATTTTCTTCCATTTTGTCTAGTCTGGTTAATCTGGTACCCATACCCAACACTGCACAGATCAAGAGTCCTAAAATCCGCGCGCGCGGCCATGAAAAATCGCATTACCGTTTTGGGGGTAAGTGTGGTTTAGTCCACAAGGATTATTTTTAGACATGGCTTCTACTATAACTCACCTAAATATGTTGAAAACTTGTGATGTCCTCTTCAGTATTGGCAAGGTTTAATTTGTGGACAGAGGGCAGGGCTTTGATTTTTGAGGGAAATTATGGGGTTTGAAAATAATCCTTGAGAACTAAAGAACACTAACCCCTTGCTCAAGAGGACACCACCAACAACAATTTACATGTAGGTGAGTTACTTTACAAAAGTGGTTTTTATTTCCCTGGCTGAATAGATGGCCTTAACTACACTATACCATAAACTCCTCTGGGCCTACCAACAATTTTTACGACCGAAAACAAAACACATTCCAACTTACTTCTGCGAAATTCTTGATGACTTCTTCCACGGCATCTAAAGACAGACCCTTCTCCGCTGCTATTTTATCGACGTTCGGTTCCATTCTCTGACGAAAATTTGTGTCTTTTTCTCTCCTCGTAACTGGTTACAAGAACACTCCAAGTTGAAGTTTTTGAAGTGGTGGAGCTCAGAAAAAAAGAAGACCGCTACTCGCTACGCACTTTGCACCGTGTACTAGCAAGACCTACTCGGTTGAAAAATCACCAAATTTACGGTAGTTGTTTAACCACCAAAGTTTGCTTTTTTTAGCACGACAGTGGTGTGTGCTTACCAGATCGGTGCTAGATAAGGAAAGGGCAATGATTGTAGAACCAGTGAACAGTGTCTGGGGAGATAGATACTGCCGTTTTGGAGCTCAAAGTCGAACCAAAACTCGACCAGGAAGCTAGATTTTTCAGTTGGGCGTGCAACGCTATAACGATGGCGGAAGTGCTGCAGTGCAATGCCACAGTACACACACAAATACAGGTGGTTAAGGTAATCGGACTACGCATGCGCATTGGCAAGGATAGCCACTATGGACTTTTTTAAGTTTAGGGCTTCGGCTAAGGCTTCGTCTTTGAGCCTGAAAAATAATTATCTCGCAGAAATATTCAATTCGAAATGCTTTATATTCTTTTTAAAAGGCATTTACATTGTGTTTGGATAGTTCATTGAAAATACCAACAAAATGAATTATTAACAAATAAGCGTACTATATCAAAAACACACAAACAACATAATAAATATTAAAACGATATAAAAATTTATGTGATGTAGACTTTCTTGGTTTTGTTATTTTACAGGAACATGTAGAGAACATACACACAGGAAGTTGCAAACAAAGCTGTAAATCAAATAACGACGACAAAATCTTACAGACTGTACAATAAAAATAAGATTAGAAACAATCATGAAAAACGAACATATATACTCATAGCACCTCTGCATGATTGCAAAAAATGCAAACTTAATCTCTACCGGTTTAGATTTGTTTGTTTGTTTGTTTGTTTTTTGCTGACAAGGTCCGTTTTCTTGTTCAAAAGAAAATATAGGCCTAATTCGTCTTCAATTAACAATTAAAATAGGCACACATATTTTGATACTTGATATATTGTGCATGAAATAACAGCACGAAAAATGGTCGAAGCCATTTCCAAAATGATTATAGTGCGCCTGGTTGCAGTGGCTTTTTATTGGCTTTAAATTGGTTGACCTTTTCTGTTGCAACTTGCATATTTGTGTGATGAGTAATGCTAAATGTCACGGTAGCCCAGCCACAACTACTAACCATGGTCCAACCACAGAATACTAAACTTAATTGCTCTGTAGTTCAACCACGGAGTTATGGTTCAGTGATCCCCGTGTTTGTGTTTTGTAGTAATGTAAACAGTTGGCTCCATTTTGGGGGCGGGGTCTCGGGCACTAAGAGCTGGGAGGAGTTCAGAACGTCCGATGAAATATAATTTTACAAAAGAATAACAACATTTGTTAAAAAGAAACAACTAGTTGAACATTTGAAAGATCATTTAATTGGTATGTTAATTAAACTAATTAGTACAGTATAGTAGAAAAAACACACTTTTGCTTTCATTGAGGTCATGTGACTTCTTGTACTTTTTTTTTTAACAGGGGCTGAAATTTTTACCCAAAACTTTTACCACAGATGAACCAAAACCTAAATCAGTGCATGGACATTTTAATGCTTTTGAACTAAATACGATAATAGTAATTTTAGGAAGAAGAAAAGTCAAAACTTACTTCTTCTTTTACAATTGTACATGATCTCGATAGACTACCGTAGACAAAAAAATTCAGTGCAATGTTTAACTTTCAAAACTGTGAGGGCGGTAGACAAATAAAATAATAATTGCAATTTCAGTGTTGAAAACCGGTGTAAAGTTTGATTCTGTACCCCCGCGCACACTGTACCTTTACACCAACCAGCTAGGTCAGGAAGCGTAAGGCAAACAAACAAAACAAACACCCAGAGAATCAAACGAACAAACAGACAGACAAATAAAATTCCCCAAAACAAACCAAATTATGAATACAATTTCGATTTTGACATGGTAAATTCATAGAATAATAGGCACTTTTAATCATTTTTTGATCAATTATTAATTACAATATTAGTTAAAATCAAACCGAGTACACCAGTTTCCAAGGCATTCCAAGATACCATTTTTAAAGAAACAGCAGAGTTGCTTAAAGACTCATCACAAGTCGATCACCTCTCAAGTCACCTCACAAGTAACCTTAAACAACACTGCAAAATAGCAGCAATGAATTATTTTTTTCAAATAATCTTCAATAATTTCATTTCAATCAAAACAATATCAGTTAAAGCAGATAGTACTTCAGAAAATATATCACAAAGTTACCAAGAACAGCCATTTTTTTTTTTGTCCATGCAGTGTGTGGAACTAGCATGTATATATTCTTTACATAATTAAACTTTTTATTGCATGTCTAATGTATTATACTGGGGCCAAATTTCATAGAGCTGCTTAAGCACCAACATTTGGGGGCATAGGTGGCAAGTGTGTTAGGCACTCGCCTCTCACCAATGTGGCCCGGGTTCGAATCCGGCCTGGGTCATATGTGAGTAGAGTTGTGCGTTGGTTCTCTCCTATGCTACGAGGGTTTTTCTCCAGGTGATCCGGTTTTCCTCCCTCCACAAAAATCAAACACTTTCGATCTCAGGCTGTGCTCCGTGATCATATATGAGTTGATGTGGCTGGCTGCCAAAGGGCGCCCATGAAAGCCTGCTACTCGGTCACGTGTAGAACCATCCTTCATAATTCAGCACCCCAGCTGCCAATAAGGATGATTAGCCTCCCAAATTATTATTCTTATTATTATTTGGTTAAGCACCAAAAACCTTGGTAAACAAAATCAATATGCCAGCCAGAACTCCTTGTGAATGTTATGCTCAGCAAACAAAGGCCGAACACAAGTCAAAAGCAGTAAACATCACATGAAAATTTGGTTGGTAATCCTGTCTGATCAAGGAAGACTTTTCATGCTTTAGAAAATTTTGTGCTTAAGCAGCTCTATGAAATTGGCACCAGATGTCACTTTAAACATGTGTAAGCCAGAGGTTTAAAAGAGATGAACATGATAAAATAATTAATTACTAATAAATTAATCAATTAACGTCTGCATAATTAACAATGTAAAACTTGATCAGGCTCATAAATAACTTATCCAACGGGGCTGGATTTCAAAAAGGACTAAGATTAATCTTAAGATGAGTTGTTCAGTATCACCATAGTGATTTACTGATTTGTATTGTGACATCACATGTTGCTTAGCAATTAAGATGAATTCACACTTAAGATCAATCTTAGTGCTTCGTGAAATCGGCCCCTGGTGGAATATTAGATTCAAATTAACCTGCTGACCTCTGAGTGGCGAGTCCACATATAAACCACTGACTGATGGGAAAGCTTTCAATGAAGGATGAGAGAGTGTAAGGGAGCAGAAGAAGGCGCCCTTTAAGGCCAGGGGTCGATTTCACCAAACTCATCATAACTTAAAATAAAATCGTAGGACTCATGATGCATTGCAGCCCTATGAAGGATATGATGGGTTATCCGTCGTATCTCGAGTTACAATCGATCATGTCGATCGTAGGGCTTCGTGAAATCGACCCCAGTCAACCAAATTAAAGGGTGTGGATAAAGGACCTCTGGCCAAATTTCCAGGCCAATCCTGAGACTGACCACTGACCCTTCATGGACCTTTCAGCCCAGAAATCAAAACTAGTACTTGTAAATGTCCTTCTTTTTCTTGTGTTTCTTGACCTTGTGACCACCGTGGTAACCGCCGTGATGGTCCGAATCGCTGGAACTGCTGGAGCTTGAAGAGGAAGAGGAAGAAGAGGAGGAGGACTTCCTGCCGTGCTTGTGCTTCTTCATCTTCTTCTCCTTCTTGTGCTGAGGGAGAAATCGATCATCAGAAACATTGATACTGGTCGGGGGCCCAGCCACTGAAAAGCCTGGCCAGGCCTGGGCTTTCAGGCCTGAAATCCTCCTCTTGTCAGCCCTGAACTTCACTAAAATCAATCAAGCCTGGCTTCTGGATACTGTCCATGATCAATGTGGACTCAATCTGTCAATCAGGTTAGTGCCAACTTATGATCAAGGGACCTTTCTCAAAGCTCCGGCTCTGGCTCCATTTTGTAAATCCATTCAAAAATAACGAGTGTCAAAATAGAGACTTTTGGCTGCCATTTGGGAACAGATTCTCTGGTTTGAAAAAGAAAACAGAGCTTCAGCTTCAATGAAAAACGACAACCTATATTTTCAGCATATGGATGACAGAGATGAAGCCAGAGCCTGAGCCAGAGCTTCGAGAAAGGCTCCAGGACACAGCAGGGGCTTGAAGTTGATAGTTCAAGGCTGGGGATTATAGAAGCCCAAGAGCCCAGGTAAAGCCCAGGCCTGGCCAGGCTTTTCAACTATGATCCAGGACACAGCAGGGGCTTGAAGTTGATAGTTCAAGGCTGGGGATTATAGAAGCCCAAGAGCCCAGACAAAGCCCAGGCCTGGCTTGCTTTTTAACTATGATAGAGGACACAGCAGGGGTTTGAAGTTTAAACTTTGAAGTTCTCAAATTACTAAAAATCGAGGCAAACTTTCAAACCAACTTCACTGCAAATTGGTCTTACCTTCTTGTGCTGTCCATGGACGTATACCCCACCAGGAGCCCCAGGATGGCCAGCGGGTGCAGGATACTGCAAAGAAAGGGGGTATCCGTTACTGAGAGGACCAAAGACCAAAGGGCTTATGAAAGGGTAAGAGCAGGCTGGGGCAAACCATTCAAACCATTCGTAATTCATTCAAACCATCCAAACAAGAATTCATACGTACCATTGGTGGACCAGGCACTCCAGAGGGCATTCCACCGGGCATCCCTCCAGGTGCTGGGTAGGGGGCAGACCCCATGCCATACGCAGGTGGGGGTGCCCCTCCATAAGGCGGAGGTACCGCAGCCCCACCCTAGACAGAAAAGTGAGAATGAAACAGTCAATTGTCTAATGGGCATAAAAAACTACAATTTTTCAGAACTAGTTACAGCAGCTACAAGACATATCACGTATCTATCAACCAGATCCTATTTCATGGCTCTGCTTAGCATAAAAATAGAATTGGCGCTTATGGAAGCAGACAATTTGGTGTTTTTTCATGGACTAGGGTGGAATTGTCAGCTGTTCGATGATCAAGGCGCCTACATTATTATTATTCCTGGTCATTGAGCTACATCATCATTCCTGAAACTATCTCATCTCCCTGGGGAGTATACAGCCCTGGTTGCTGTAAGCGCACAAAGGCTAATCAAACACAAAGCCCTCACAGGTACCCATTGACACCTGGGTGAAGAGGAGCAATATGTGACAAAGCGTCTTGCCCAAGGATCACTAACCCATGGCTGGATTCAAACCCATAATCTGTAGATTGACCACAAGACCTTGAGTACGACGCGCCAGGCCACACTTCCTCGCAAATGTCGCTACCTTCCAGCAAATATCCTGAGCCATCGACTAATATTAAGTGTCTTTTTTGTCATTTCCAAAGAGGTAGGCCTACAACCTCTTTATAACTCGGAAGGGACATACGTACCCCAGGATAGCCTTGGACTGGAGGAGGGTAGGCCTGTCCCCCTGGTGGGTACAAGGGATTCGTAGGCTGCTGTTGGGCACCTGGGTAGGCTGGCTGTTGAGGGTAAGGGTATCCTCCCTCTGGTCCAGGGGGAGGATAACCGCCCGCTGGTCCGGGAGGAGGGTAACCACCCGGAGGCGGTGGAGGGTAGCTCATCCTCGGTGGACGAGACTCAGACCACGCTCCACTGAAGATTCACCGTTTCTGAATTCTTAAATTTGGAATTTAAAAAGGAAAACCAAAAAGAAGGAAAGAACTGCATTAATTGATTGATGACCAAAATTTAAAAACCAAGAGAGTATGACCGTACGGTTGGAAGTATATATTTTGCCGGCACTGGCATTTTTTAAAATGCTTGGAGTTAGGAGAGCCAACCGCGTTTCTAGCCTCAAGCCAGGGGCCAATTTCATAAAACTGTTAAGCAAAAAATTTGCTTAGCACAAAAATGTCTCGCCCAATAAAACAAACCACCATTGAAAATTCCATTTGATATTCATGGTCAGCGAACAACAGCCAAAGAACAATCACAAGTGATACACAACGCGTGGACATTGGACATACTAAAAAGTATGCACTCTAATGATGGTCAACAGAGGGCGGCATTATACTTGACCACATTAACTCTTGTTACAGACATTTGGTTGTTAACCCTGTTTTTATTAAGACAGAAATGTCGTGCTTAGCAATTTTTTTGCTTAACAGTTTTATGAAATTGGCCCCTAGGGCTAGGCCTCAGGCTCAGCATGCTCACACTCACAGTTTCTCCAGGCATGATACAAATACATACAACTAACGTTACAACTTACAGCTTACAATATACAAGTCTACAACTAACGTTAGTCCTACAAACATGACAATGAATTACAAGTTAGTTACAACTACATTAATTTTCACCTTTCCTTTGAAAACTTAACCACTTTCTTGCACAGGTATGTCTCTGCACTTAATACTTACCTAGATGATGATATTAGTCGTCGAATTAAACAGCCACAACCTCACTTTTTACCTCAGAAAAGTAAACTTAGAGTGCTTTTAGCTTAGTCAGCCAAGTCACACACACAAAATAAACACACCCCGTAACCTAGCCATAACTGGATACTCCCATTATGGCTATGGATGTTACATTCATGATACAATGCATTTGCAAGGGACGATTACCTAGACCTAGCCGCAGCCTTACATTCTCAACGTGCTGCACTTGTTATGTTTCTTTTTCGACTCTTGGGGGCGCTCTACAGTGTGGCAGTGGATTTATATTTGGATTTTACCAAAATAATGAACAAGGACAAAATTTAATTTATGAAAACGGCCGCGGAGGTCGTCAACAAAAGTGCTGAAATGGACGAAATTCCGGAATTGTACAGCATTTTTCGTGGAGAGGTAATTTTCAATTGTAGAAAACTAGAAAAAAAAACCTGCAAATTGTGATGTTTTTGGGTCCTTCCAACTAACTTCCAAGCTCAACTCAGTCTGAACGTGATGATTGATGATGTTGCCTTTGGCTTTGCATTGTACACATTTTCCATGGATGATCATGGTCCCCCTAGCTATTTACTACAATTAGAATAATTTTTTTAAAGGACATACGTGCAGGCCTGGGGGGTTAGTGTCTTTTATGCCACCCATATTATTTTCAGTATTTATTTGTTTCTTCTGTTCCAAAATATAGGGATGTTACAAAATTTTTAGATATCATAGATATGCCCTGCAAGGTATATCATCTGAAAGAGCATGAGAATACCTTTCATTTGATACCTCACTCACTTCCATACCATTAGTTTGAAGGAAGTTACAGCCATTTTCATGATCCAAAATTTGCATATTTGGTCCCTATGGTTTTGCATTACATTGAAAAAAAAGTTGTGATCGAGGACTGGACATGCTGGAGGAGGGCTAATTTTGTACAATTATGTCCATAGGCCCTAAATACCTTTGGGATTAAAATAAATGCATGAAATCTTTTCCAACATTAGATTGAAGTATTCTGGTTCAAATACATGATTTAAATTGATATTAATTATCCAAGATTAATCAGATAAATTATAATTCTAGTGGTTAATTACATAAATTCAATATGGGCAGGGGCACCAATATGCAACAACAACGCACAGCATCATGACATTCCTGGTCGAAAAAGTCACATTTCTGATCGTCAGATTCCACCCAAATTTCACCACAAGGTAGTTGAAATGTCACTTTATCAGTATGTATACCTTTCAAAATGGTAGGAACATTTGATCTATGAATAGGAGAGGGTTGAATGTGACCCAATAATTCAAGTTGATCGCACGATCGCAAGGAGCTACGGATCCCATTTTTTTTTTCACAGGAATTAAGAATGAGTCTCCAACTACACGATATCGATGATGTAGGAAAAATTACCCCCCGGCAACCAATCAAAATGCCACATTTTGTAGGGCAATCCCCCAGTAGGGCTACAAGCCCGCGCAAGCACAGTGGACATTTCTGGCCTACTCACAGTGCATGGATTGTAACGTACCTACAAAATAAGATTTGTTAGGCCTACTTGAATCAAATTTATTCATGGGTCATGTAAACCCTAAAATGAACATATTTCAGCAATATTTCAGTGAAAAAAAACCCAGTTTCTTACCCAAATAAATATTGAAAATAATGTGGGTGGCGTAAAAGACACTAATGCCCGTGCGGGGGGCCTACATACTGTTTTCTCAAACTTTGAATCATGCTTGTGCAAAATTAATAAATATTTATTTTTCTGTAGTGTTTATTCTAAGTAGCCTACTCAACTGTTTGATTATAATTTAATTATAAACATGCACAAGACAAAATAGTAAAGTTCAGTTCACCAATAATGATCACGAATTATGTTCCTTTTTTAGTCCTGTTCACATTTTTCAAAATTAAGTTTGTCTAATTTACATGATGTAGGTTGCTTCGATACAGACTTATGGTGCTTTTGTCAAGATACCGGGGTGTCGCAAAAATGGTGAGTGTCACTTTCATTATTGTTGACAAGTTTTGTAAAAATCAATTTCTCTTTTACTTGGAGTTAGGGGGGCCTTACGCGTCTCAATCAATCCTAGCAGGATCTTTATCGAAGGCTAAAGATCCTGCTAGGATCAAAAATGCATGAGGCCCTCCTACTTCCAAGCATTTTATAAATTTCAGGTCATTATTTTGGCTGATGAGCAGTTTGCAGCAGTTTATTAAATATTACTTCTTACTTGTATAAATTCCTTTGTTTAATAGTTAAGAACCTCTAGTGTTCCTAGTTCTTCAAGAAAGTTGTTCGAGAAGTTTGAAATCCCAAAACCTCTGAAACGGAAGCATGGGTTTAATTATGGGAAGTATTAGATCAAGTGACTGGAGCCCTATGCTACTTCTCAATGACGATTTTGACATCGGCTGGACTCCGCTGGAGTGTTAGTTATAATATTGTGAAGCTCAAGTCCTTGAGATTAGGAATTTGCAAATGCAATATTCCTTCCTACTAATGTTGTACTGATGTACTCCTTTGTGTTTCTGATCGTATTTGTCGCAGGATTGGTCCATAAAACCCAGATATCAAACACTCGAGTGGAAGACGTATCCGAAGTTCTGGCAGTCGGGGACCCCGTCTACTGCAAAGTCATTTCCCTCGGGGTAAGTCTGTCGGACCTCGAAGAAAAGGGTTCGTTGCTTTCTTTTCTGTTCTTTGCCCAAGACACTTGGGTTATAAATTCATAGCATCAACTAAGAGAAAGAAAATGAACTAGTTGCGGGACCCAGACGCTGAAAACCTGGCCAGGCCTAGACCTTCAGGCGTGAAATCCTCCTCTTGTCAGCCCTGGACTTCACTACAATAGAGCTGCTTCAAATCAATCAAGCCTGGCTTCTGGATACTGTCCATGATCAATGCTGACTCAATCTGTCAGTCAGGTTTAATAGTGCCAACTATGATCCAGGACACAGCAGAGGCTTAAAGATACTTCAACGCTGGGGTTATAGAAGCCCAAGACCCCAGGCAAAGCCCAGGAATGGCACAAATTTCTGCCCTGCACATCGTTTTGTTTTTTCATCCAAAGTCAATCAACTTGTGTTAATTGTCAGAAGTCACATGCACTGCATGTATGCCGCTCAGTTAAAAGCAATATAAAAAAACTAATTTATATTTACATTTCTGATTCAGGAGGATGATAGTGTCAAGATCTCGTTGTCCATGAAGCACGTGGACCAGGGGAAAGGAAAGGACATGGATGTAAACCAAGTTCAGACCAAGTGAGTGTCCCAGCTTTAGACAGATACTGGTAGTTGACTATAGGGAGGCCCCATCATAGGGCTGGATAGCTCAGATGGTGGAGCACTGGTATGGCAGTTAATGGGTTATATGGCTTCTGACTGGCACCCTGAGCAAAGATAGTTGACTATAGGGAGGCCCCATCATAGGACTGGATAGCTCAGATGGTAGAGCACTGGTATGGCAGTATGGGTTATATGGCTTCTGACTGGCACCCTGAGCAAAGATAGTTGACTATAGGGAGGCCCCATCATAGGGCTGGATAGCTCAGATGGTAGAGCACTGGTAAGGCAGTTAATGGGTTATATGGCTTCTGACTGGCACCCTGGGCAAAGATGGTTGACTATAGGGAGGCCCCATCATAGGACTGGATAGCTCAGATGGTAGAGCACTGGTATGGCAGTATGGGTTATATGGCTTCTGACTGGCACCCTGAGCAAAGATAGTTGACTATAGGGATGCCCCATCATAGGGCTGGATAGCTCAGATGGTAGAGCACTGGTATGGCAGTTAATGGGTTATATATGGCTTCTGAATGGCACCCTGAGCAAAGATAGTTGACTATAGGGAGGCCCCATCATAGGACTGGATAGCTCAGATGGTAGAGCACTGGTATGGCAGTATGGGTTATATGGCTTCTGACTGGCACCCTGAGCAAAGATAGTTGACTATAGGGATGCCCCATCATAGGGCTGGATAGCTCAGATGGTAGAGCACTGGTATGGCAGTTAATGGGTTATGGCTTCTGAATGGCACCCTGAGCAAAGATAGTTGACTATAGGGAGGCCCCATCATAGGGCTGGATAGCTCAGATGGTAGAGCACTGGTAAGGCAGTTAATGGGTTATATGGCTTCTGACTGGCACCCTGGGCAAAGATGGTTGACTATAGGGAGGCCCCATCATAGGGCTGGATAGCTCAGATGGTAGAGCACTGGTATGGCAGTTATGGGTTATATGGCTTCTGATTGGCACCCTGAGCAAAGATAGTTGACTATAGGGAGGCCCCATCATAGGGCTGGATAATAAATGGCAGAGTCACTACATTAAACAGGACAAGAGGTACTCAAGTCCAATTTTTTCTGATTTTTAATATCAATTTTGTTTCCTTTCGTAGGCAAGAAGAAATGAGGCGCAAGAAAGGCCAGTCTTTTGTGCAGCCCAAGATTGAACTTGGTGCCGTATTCAACACCGTGTGCAAGAAATGCGGAACTAGAGGTAGGTTAAACGTACAGTACAGGATTGGTAACATACCCAAACAGAAATGTTCACAGATTTACTTGTTCATGTAACGTACAGGTTATATGGTGCTGGTTAAGGTGGTGCTGGTACAAACATACCGTTAGAGTTTTTCTCTTGAAATTATGTATTTATCAAGAAATTAGTCAAACAAATGACTGAAAACAGTTTTGATCTCCGAGATCAAAACCTCACAATTAATACTATAACCTTACATTTTCGCGTAACAATTGCAATGTTTTTTTTGCTGTTTTCTACTGTTTCAGATGATTAATTGAGCTGAAAATTTCACAGGTTTGTTTTTATTCCATGACAAATCAAATTATGAACAGTCTGCAGCTGTTCTCAAAGTATGATACTATACATGTACCTTTAATGTGAGTGTACCGTTAGTGTACGCAGGTGCTCTATCTGTGTGAGACCGAAACCTCTTTATTACATGTACATAATGGACCAATATTAATCAGAGAGGTATATGATTTTTCCTTTCTTTCTAGGCCACTTGGCCAGAGACTGTTTCCAGATGCCGGGGAGCAAATCCTACGATCTTCTGCCGGAAGACGATGACCTACCCTCGCTGGGTACCAGTGAAGCAACTGCACCGTCAGCGCACAAAAAGAAAAAGAAGAAAAAGGTGAGGAGCTGGGGTTGATTTCACCAAATTCATCGTAACATACTATCAATCATAGGACTTGCGATGCATTGCAGCCCTATAGTAAAATACAATGTGTTATCCTTCGTAACTTAAGTTACGATAGATCATGGGGCTTCGTGAAATTGACCTCAAATTGCACATCCTCCCCGTTACCATCAGGCCTGAAATTTTATTGTTGAAGATGCAGTCCGGATGTTCGGACAAATAATCACAACGTTTATGTGTAAGTTATTGGGGCAACGTGCAACTTGTTTGTCCGAACTTCTGAATGTGTGATCACGAGCGTGGAGCCCTATTCCTGACGATCTTCAAAAATTCAACCATCACTTCTTCTCAGAACCACACACTCTCACATAAGGTTACATGTTGTCACAGCAATCTTGACGTATTTAGTACTCGCACCATACATAGTCTTATGAAATTGTGTACTGTAAGCATCTTTCTGGATCTTCCTAAGTCCTAAACTGTGCAGAATCCCTGTGCACATTCAGTGACCTACTATCCGACCTAAGTATTATGCTCTAAACTTCCTTGCCATAATGCAGAACTTGCATATTGATCTCCTATAGGACAGCCGTTGTACCATTCATGTAATTTGATGTTCCTCATGGATTTCTTTTGCAGGAAAAGAAAAAGAAGAAATCCAAGAAGCATCGTCACAAATCGGAGAGTTCAGAATCTTCGGATTCCCAAAGCGACTCATCGACCGACGAACGGCAGTCCCGCAAACGCCGTCATCGTGCCGAGGACCGAGCAGGCAAGACAAAGAAACGGCATCGTCACAGATCATCCAGTAGTTCGTCGTCGGACGATGACACACCCCCTGACAGACTCCGTCATAGACAGGGTCATAGGGATAAGGGTCAGTCGAGGGAGGGAAGGGATGATGTGGAAGGCAGGAGCTCTAGTAGACACAAGAGGAAACTGGACAGGGAAGCTTCCTCGGAAGGCAGCGCGTCGGGGGATGGTTACCCTCCCAAACACGGTCACAGACATGGTCACAAACACAGTGACAATCATGGTGATAGACACAAGGGACACCATTCTAAGCCAAGGCATAGGTAGCAATAATGTACCCTACCATAAGAGCTGCCTTAATCCTTGGGTCATCGGTGGACAACGGTGGACTTCGAAGGACACAAGATAGTAGAGCCCAGGCACTGTAACCTTATATGGGGGCTTGATGGCCCAACTCGGTCCAAGTCCAAAAAATGTGCCATAGGGATACTGCACAGTGTAGTATTTTGAAGGACACAGAACTTTAGAGCCCAGGCACTGTAATTTTATATGGGGGCTTGATGGCCCAACTTGGTCCAAGTCCAAAGAATGTGCCATAGTGATACTGCACAGTGCGGTATTTTGAAGGACACAGGACTGTAGAGCCCAGGCACTGTAACTTTATATGGGGGCTTGATGGCCCAACTTGGTCCAAGTCCAAAGAATGTGCCACAGGGATACTGCAGTGTGGTATTTTGGCACATTCAGCAAAATTTCCTAGGTTTCATAAAAAAGAGAGATTTCTCTTGAATCTACTCATTACAGTGGCGATATTGTTGTTGTTTTCCATTTGAATAATTTTTGATGTGTTTTATGGATTTCTATTTTGGATCATTTTTTCAACAGAAGAATAAACTGAAATGCAACGCTCGCAAAATTTATGAATATTTAAATATTTTTTATTACAACATGAACATTCAATTCTAGTTAAAAAACAATTAATTTGTACTTTACTGTATCCGACCATCCATGAAACTTTAAAATATAACCAGGAATCGGCAAAAAAAAAACCTATTTTGATTCACTTTTAGGTTATAATCTTTCGGCTATGTACTAAAGCAAAACTCTTCTCTACCTATCTTGCTGCGCACATTAGTCCAGCCAAAACAAAAAATCTTAGACCGTGTCCGAAACTGGCTTCCAGAGCTACGGCTAGGTCTATTGTCTAGGAGTCTCTGCGTATTTCCAATGGAGCGCAGACCTAGACCTAGCTCTATACAACAGATTCGGATGCAGTCTTTATACTAAGTTGAGTTGGGTACATGATACATTTATTAGCATTTTCATTTTGTATGCAGAATTTTTTTATCACTTAACTGATGCAATGGAGAATACAGTACACATGGAATTAAATGGTTAGAATAATTTCTTGAATGAAATTATTCTCACATAATAATTTTCCAATTTCTTAAAATGAAATTATTCTTACCATTGTACAAATGTGAAGCATCCATTATTTGTTTTAAATCATGGCCACATAAATCATTGTCATCTGATTGGTTGACTTGTAATAAACTGGTCCTTCAAAGTTCAATTTATTCGTGTATGAATAATTCATGTCACACATGATCACAGATCCACCAATGAGAAGAAAGGGGCCACACTGATATGAATAATTCATGTGACATAATGATGTGATCACAGATCCACCAATGCCATGACAGAAATTACACTGATATGAATATTTCATGTGACATGATGATGTGATCCCAGATCCACCAATAAGATGACAGGGATTACACTGATATGAATAATTCATGTGACATGTGATCACAGATCCACCAATGAGATGACAGGGATTCATACATAATTATAAACCATTGTTATGGAGATTATTAGATATAAAAATAGTTATGACTATAATTATAAATTCTCTGATAGGATCACCAACCCAGCATGTATTCAAGTGTCTTACTGACTACATTGGAAGACTTCTTTGGGGTCGTGCTACCATGTAGGACCTTGGTAGAATGGAAACAAAATGACCAAAAAGGAAACATAAAATGAGTGCTGAAAAAGAAAACATAAAATGACCGCTGGAGACACATACAATGACCACTTAATCATCAAATAACCACAAGGGAAACTGACTGAATTTTTGAGTCATTGAAAGGTGAACAAAGAAAAATTGACTCAAGCGGGATTCGAACCGGCGACCTCCTGAATACCGTTCAGGTGTACTACTAACTGAGCTATCCAGCCCAACGTTGGTGGTGACCCTAATAGTCAATTTATTTTTGTTCGTTTGGCAGTCAGAAGCCATGATACCATGCACATACCGCTATATCCCAGGGATCATTTCATCCATACTCTGAATTTTATTTTAAATGACCACTTAGAAATGACCATTGAAGAAACATCAAATGACCGCCAAAGAAATAAACTGACCGCTGAAGAAAATGAACTCCCCACTTCAAAGTGACCATCGAAAAAACATAAAATGACCACAGACGAAATAAATGAAGGCTGAAGAATGCCCGTTAAAAAAATCAAATGACCACTGGAGAAAACCTTAAATGACCGCTTCAAAGTGACCTTTGAAGACCACAAAAGGACCACTGAAAAAGCATAAAATGACCACCGAAAAAACACATCAGTAACGATCAGTCCTGACTGCCATCTGACGACAGTCGCGTTTGAGTATTTTAAAGAACGTACCTCATGGTTACTGCTTGCGGTTTTGTAGGCTGCGGTCAGCGGCCGTATGGCTGTGACCCGTTTGGGCGTGGTCTCGGCCGCCTCCTCCTCCCCCTGCAGGTTCATGGGATACCTAGAGGGCGTGTCCGCCTGCAGAGTGCTGGCACTGCACTGCTCTCCGCCCTCCATTACGCTCTGTACAACAAACATGTCAAACGGTGGGAAGACAATAGTCACATTTGCTTACATTTGCTGCGGCCGTCATGGATTCTAAAATATCTACAGCCAGTAACAATTACAGGTTCGCCACAGTATTTCCACGTTCACACACTGTAGCAGTCACATATGTTAGTGTTGCTGCACGGTGTATTTTTACTTTATGGAGACAGAAAACTGTCGTATGTCCTTTGAAGTGATGATGCACGGTAGCCTTAGGGTGACCCTGCGGCGGCCGTCAGTTTTGACAAATACCACCGTCACTGCAGACGCAAGCTGGCCATAATGTGCCTGCATGGCGGACGCAGGGGGACTATACAGTGAGTATATATAATAGCAAGATTCGGAGCCGGAGCCGAGCTTTGAGACAGGGCCCAGCTTTCAACAGAAACACCATAACTCATAGACCATTTCGTGGATAGGTAAACCTATCGGATTTTGTGTACAAAGATTTTAGCATTAAATTTTACTGCCCTATAAGTCGTACGGTAGTACCTTGTCGATGCACTGCATGACGCCGATCATGATGTTGCCTCCGTACACCTTGCCGTTCTTGCTCAGTGCTTTCTTGGCCTGCAACTTGGAGCTGTACTGCAGATGTAACCAGTTGCCATTGCTGGCGACCTGGGAATAAATAAGGACAGACGGACATTATGAAAAGCACTCGTCACTCTGACTCTGACTCAAACTTGGACTTGGCTTTGAATGTTTTCCTGACCTCCCTCTGTGTGTGTTAGCATCTACAGTGTACAATATCTGGATTTCTCTGCAAATTGTCAGTTGTCATCATCACCAAGTGCGACTCGGGAGTCATTTCTTTCCAGGACTTGGACTCGGACTCAAGTCACAATTACAAATGACTCGGACTTGAAGATTATGACAGCAGACTTGTATGACTCGTGACTTGGACTCGAGTCCAGCTCAAGTATTTTTTTTCCATGACTCGGACTCAAGTTACAATAACAAAGGACATGGACTCGGACATTGCAGGCGACCTAGGTATAATTATGGACGGCAGAACAGACATGGAGATAATGAAAGCATAGTTTTATGACTTGTCACTCGGACTCAAGTCCAACTCAATTTTTTTTTTTTTTCATGAATCGGGCTCAGATTTCAAGTCACAATCACAAATGTATCAGACCCGGACTAAGACCTACTGGCTCGGACACAGACTCGATGTGGATGACTCAGGACTTGAAAGATGTGACTCGGACTCGTACTCGATACTTTGTGACTCAAATAGACGAATACAAGCCAGTATCTTTTGTACACAAGAATCGGAAGCCAAGGACAATGTTTGGTATAGCCAGATGTTTGGTGCCTGGTTATAGTGATGTTCCACTGTACCTAATGAAGAAAGAAAAGAAGATACAAGTTGAGGAAAATGCAATACTTACCACATGTCTGACAATGCTGCCATACTGTGAAAATTGCTGGATTATAAAAGACGTCGCTGATGGGGGAAACCTGTAGTCCAAAAAAATATAACAAAAATTTCAGCTAAAAATATTTTCACGCTATGTTTCTACCAGCACCATCTCTATACCCTGAAAGTTATATGTAAATCTGTGAACATTTCTGTTTGGGTATTACAATCTTGTATGGAACATTATCAAGATCAAATGACAGACAAGGCTCTTACGACACTCACCCGAACACCGTGATCCACGTTTCGTCTAACTGCGCATCGGTCGTTATCGCCTCTCTGAAAAAAAATAGAAAATTGTAAATTAAAAAAAAAAAAAAAAAAGTCACATCAATTCGGCTTTTGTCGAGTATCAGTATTTCCCAGAAGTTCCCTCCGTGTACATCCATACAACCAACTCACCCCTGTGTATAAAATGGATCAATCTGAGCCGGGGAGGAAGGCGTGGGCCTCACACCAAGGTGTGCCTGAGAAGTCGGTGCTGGGGAGAACAGTCGACTACTCCCGGGGGTGCCTAGAAAATAGAAGAAAATATGAGGGACTAATTAGCGACAAAATTATGTTATATAGAACTCTACCATTTAGTCAGCCTGAGCAGCCTTTGAGAAAGATCCCACTAGGATCAAAACGTCAGGCCCTCCTAACTCTGATTAGTCTTTGAGAAAGATCCTACTAGGATCAAAACGTCAGGCCCTCCCAACTCTGAGCAGCCTTTGAGAAAGATCCTGCTAGGATCAAAACGTCAGGCCCTCCTAACTCCCAAGCATATTTTTGTTAGATATTTTAATACCTGCACTCACCTGCATTAAATGAGGTCTGTGGCAACGGTGTTCTGGACACTGACAAGTCAAGCTGTTGACAAAAAAGCACAGATTTGAATAAATAAATATTACTTCTTCTTATCAAGTTCATGATCAGTTGTGTGGTAAGCAACTCTTGTCTTGTGTGGAAGGTACAGAGGGTTGGGGTTAACCAATCAAAATTTCGCCAGTGGGATAATTATGGTAATTGCAGACTTAGGATAGGGACTAAATGAGGTCAGTGTACCTGTTTCCTTTCTGGCGTCCCTCCGAACATTCCTCCGACGGCCGGGCTGCCTTTCAGGGCTTCGACATTGTCGAAGAGGGCAGCAACGGGCGGCGCTCCGGTCTTATCTTTGGGCGTCCTCGAGACGGATGGCCTTCAAAAAAAAAAAAAAAGCATTTTGTTCAACTTTTAGCACTGAGTCATTACTGCTAGGGAAAATTGACTAGAATCACGTGTGGGGTTCTGTGGCCTTGTGGTCTGGTGTGTCGTACTTGAGGTCTTGTGGTCAATCTGTGGATTGTGGGTTCGAGTCCAGCCATGGTGCTTGCGTCCTTGGTTAAGACGCTTTGTCACATATTGGTCCTCTTCATCCAGAAGAAAATGGGTACCTGTTTAGGGTAGAGATGGCTTTGTGTTTGATTAGCCTGATAGCCTCAGTGTGCGCCTTACAGCAGCCGGGGCTGTATATTCCCCAGGGAGTTGAGATGGTTTCAGGAGTGTAAATTATGTTAATGTAGCCCAATGATCATGGTAATAGTAAGGGCTAATTTTCACAGGTTTATCATTTCATGTACATGGTGGATCATACAAAGTTTGAGTGCTGTTCTGTGACCTTTACCTATCATGTATGGTACCTTTAAGTTCATAGTCATGCAGTTGATTAATTCTTTACCTGTGTGACATTCTGCTTTCACTCCTTGCAACGCTGGATCCGCTGTCCCGGGGACCAAGGGTGGAAGGGGTGAGGCCCTGAGGGGGGCTACTCCTTGGCGAGGACCAGAGCCTGCTGCTCGCAGGCTGGTGGGGAAAAGATGAAATCAGATCATGAGAGGCGGTTTACAAAAAGGAGGTTCCGGCTATTTATTCTAAAATAACAGGTATCAAAATAGAGGCTTTTGGCTGCGGTTCATAAGTAGATTCTCTGGTTTGAAAAGGAAAACAGAGCTTCAGCTTCAATGAAAGACCACAACCTATATTTTCAGCATGGATGACAAGAGCCAGAGCCTCTGTTTCGTAAAACCAATAAGATCTCCATGTTAGGTTGCAAGAGGCTTAACCTATTTTAATAGGGATAGAAAATCAATATTAGTTGGGCCCTGCCAGTAAAAAGCCAGGCCGGTCCTCGGCTCTTGTGCTTCTAGAATCCGCAGCCTTGAACTATCAACTTCAAGCCCCTGCTGTGTCCTGGATAATAGTTGGCACTTTAAACCTGATTGACAGATTGAGTCCACATTGATCATGGACAGTATCCAGAAGCCAGGCTGTATTGATTTGAAGCAGCTCTATTGTAGTGAAGTTCAGGGCCGACAAGAGGAGGATTTCAGGCCTGAAGGTCCGGGCCTGGCTTTTCAGTGGCTAGGCCTGACCAGTATTCAAGTTTCTCTCCCTATACCGGTACTTTTGACAGCTAGGATGAGCTTACCGAAACAGACGGACCCATGTCCCCCATTAGGTATCCGGGAAGAAAGAGGTTGCTGTGGGAACCGGGTCCTTGGTGACCGGGCCCCGTGGAGGTCGGTGACCCTAACGTCATGGGCTCCAGACCGCTGGAATGGCTGTAAGTCTGCGACATGGAGTGGCCAAGGCTTGGACCTTGGGTGAATAACATTGGAATCAATTATGTGTTGTACACGGAAAAGATTGTATACATGTACTTGCGCCGAAAATGTCCCCAAATGACAACAAAGACATCACAAATCAGCTTGAAAATTGCTCCATCTCTTCTTCGATTGTCCCTATGAAATGCAGCCAACTCATTCCGTATGATGAAAAATGACGGTCACGTCACATCAGTGTGGCTGCCATCCTTTTTTTCATCTGTGTGACTGCCCATGCACCACACACACGGCTGCCAAAAATGTGTGGAGCAGAACCACACAAAGGGGGTTAGTGTCTTTTAGCCCACCCGGATTATTTTGAGACAATTACTAACGCTAGCTTCTACTGCTCCGAAATGAGATTTTTACTTGAAGCAAATGTTTTTGGGTGCCGGGTCCTGACAACCCTACGTTAGATTTAATAGGCCTATGTTTTGACAATATTTTACTTTTAGTGTAAAAAAGTTTACTGTAAAAGCTAATAATTAATTGTCTCAAAATAATCCGGGTGGGCTAAAAAACACTAACATCCACACAAGATGGCCGCCGAACCGGTGATCGTGAATCGTGATCGTCTGCCGGTCTGGTATTTTTTCACCTTTTCTTTGCCTTTTTTTGGCAAAGAATACAAGTTTGTACGCCACTTGATTTGTAACAGGTGTCAGCCTAAACAGCGAGCAAATTTAAGGTCCTTAAAGTTAAATTAATAAAAGCCCTATCAAAAACTGAATAATTTATTCAACTTTTCAAGACAATGAATCAGTCATTCATTGTACAATACACGTCTAACTCGCGTCTATTTCCGACACCATATTTCTTTTAAAATTGGGTCTAACGTTAAATTTCGGCTACCACGCAAATTCGTTGCCGTGAATAACTAAAACTGAAGTTGAATTATTTAATAAGTCTCATAAACTCAGCAAAGATCAAAATACTTACTCTGATACTCCATTATTCTTGATTTAAACAAATTGCAAAATTTCACCACGATTTCAAGTTTGCCCTCGTTCCGCTATCCAATTTCGAATTTAGTTCTACCGCAAGAGGGCGCTATTGATGACAGTTGCCCGAATGATTAAATTTTTACAACCAAAAACGTGGGAAAAGTTTGCATCAAAAATGAAACGCGTGCAGCTAGCAGGGATGTTCGAAATCCTAAATAAATTAATTCATTTTGACAATTCAGTCGGCCCGACGAATAAACAGCATTTTGTGTGGCCAAACTGGCCATGTAGCCTACAGTTATCCGGAGGACACTTTTACCTGGGTAATAAGCCGGACACTTTTAGAGGTGGGGGTGCAGAAACATAAAATGCAGTTTCGTGACGTTTTCAAGGCGTGGAAACAATGATAAGCACATGTTTTAATTAATTAATTGGGGCCTACCCAACACAACTAATTCGTAACATGCAAATTAACTTCATTATGATCCAAATGGATGAACTTAGAAGTGATTATTAATTATTATAGTAAAGAATAGTATTTCATTCTGCCAAAAAAGCCAACAAAAAACTGGTGACACTTTTTTGTTTATGTTAGTCAATGGGGTAATCAGGGCGGGTCTAGCTTTCAGGAAAAAAAGGGGGGGGGTTGAAAATAAAACAGTTTTCGATGAAATCAAGTCGTTGGAAAAAACTGAGTCGCATTCACGAAGAATGTGGGCCTAAAAACTTATCATAATAATTAGGGACGTGTAATAGCTATCATGAATTTGCCTTCGGCCTCCATTGTTCTTCGTTTACAAAACAGAAGATTTTGGGTAGAGATTTCCTTTTTTTCTCCATTATTTTTTACTGATTATAAATCATATAGTTGGTCATCGGCTGAACGTGCGATAGCACCC